>JASDQU010242688.1:77323-92159 GCA_032191745.1 Picea mariana
TTATGAATATACTCATAAGGAGATAAGGAAAATGTTCAAGATTTGATGAACAAAAGATTCACTCAAGGAGTTAGTTCATCTAGAATGAAGAAATTTGGAAATTATTTGTGCAGCTATATCCTGCAATCTAAAGTTCATGAACCAAATGAAGAAAAGGTTTCTTATGAAGGCCCTATGTTTGATGACAACGCTTCTTTCCAAGAAATGGATTTGAGCAATATTGGATCATTCATTGGCCTTTTGTAGTTTGGAATTATTAATCAACCAGAACATAAGTTGACTATAAGGGAGGTAGATTATGAAACACACAACGGATTTTCAGATATTCAAGAAGTAGTGACAACATATATGAAACCCATCATCATGCACAACAAAGGGATTGATGATTTGAACAAATAATGATCTTTAACAAAAATTATTTCATAATTTCCCATCTATCACCATGAGCAGGTATGTCATTTACCTTCAGATTTCTTCGTAGCACTCCAACATTATCAAAATCATTTTCATGATATCATTGAAACTTGGTTGGTGTCACATTTTCTTAGTACTATACACATAACGGCTGCTTCTCACTATAAATAATTTTTGTAACTCTTTAATACTTTGAATTAAACATTGCATTGCATACCAATCACATAGACTTGTGCAAAGTCTCAATTTTCCTATAGGTCTTCAAATTGTTGGTTGGATACATTGGCATTTTGACTTCACTTGATAAATTTTTTCTAGTTGTTAGCTTAGGACTGTAACATCCAGTTCCACTGATCACATTTCTATAACATTTTTATTCTTTGAGGACACTTGCGTGCAAGTGATCTGGTTAAACATGGAACATTATGATTATCAATTTGGTTTATGTGTTTATGTTATGATTGAGTATTGAAATTGATATGTTAGTTATATTGATGTATAACGTTGACAAGTATTATGATGAGGTTTCCTGAGTGTGCAGGAAGCGTGACATGATGATGATGTTGATGACATCGACCGACTTCCTTGGACTTCGGATTGAGTCAGGGAGTGGATTATTTACTTTGGTTATGGGTACTTGATTTATTACACATATGTTATATATGATTCAGTTATGAATTTCATATATATGAGTTATTGATGTTATTTTTGTCAGTGGATGCAGGCATGGTGACGCTTGCTAATTCAACTCACATATGGAGTAAAGGGGTCATACACAGATATTAGATGGATGAGGGAGATGTGTGGCAACATCCCTGTCACAGTCTATTTGCACTCCTGCCATGACCTAAACTGAAGGTTAACAACTACCTTGTTCCTGAGAGGTTCACGATGCCGTGAGGGCAGACTGAGACAATAGCTCATGAGGATTTCTGAGGGGCACACAATAAGGTAGATTCCTTATTCCTCAGTAAGCCCTTAGTATCACTCAAGGTTGACAAGTGGAGTATTGACTCTAAGTGTCAGACAATTTCCAAACTAGTCAAGGACGAGTGGCACCCTTGGAGCACGGAGGTGCATCTTGAAGGAGACATCACATGACTAAATTATGAGTAAATAAAAATATAAAAAACCTTAGAAAATAAAATGAATACTTAGACTTTGTAGAGAAAAGAATATGAATAATTATTTAGTTATAATCCAGAAAACATAACCAAAAGTCTAAGTCTATATGTTTTGACTAAACCAATTTATAAAATGGGTTAAGGGAATTAGACTAAATAAACTTTAGTAAAGGGAGAATAGGAATGCAAATCTAGACATGTGCACAATGTGTGCATGAAATAATTAAAAAAAAAATTCTAACTAAAAGAAAATATAGTCATGAGAGAATGGGTTGACAACATAGAGTAGTATCTTAAGAAAATCAACCTCTAAATCCTAACTAAGAGAAGAGTCATAATCAAACTCCAATTGTAAATTAGTTAGGGGACAACTAGGAGAAAATCTAGGAACTAATTGAGGAGTGTGAGAGAAAATTCTTAATTAATTAAATTAAAAAGGATTAAACATGTGCAACTTGGGGAAAGTGTGACATGTGTTGAGAGTGAATAATCCTTAATTTAATTATTAAAAATTAGCTAATTGTGCATGCAATGACAAGTGTCAAGGTGAATTTTCTTATAAAAATAATGGTGAGGATGAGGGAAATGACCCTATTGCTGGATGAATGAAATGTTGTTGAATTTTCTATTGACTAAGTTTACTTGTGTGAGTTGGGCTGCAAGCTTGTGAAAGAGGTGGAAGCCTCTCCTTGCGAGGGAAAGCTTCTGCTAGCTGAGATATGTATTGATGTGTGTGGCCCCTTTGCAGCTCGGGGGGCTAAGGGGGAAGAAGAGTACTCCTAGCGTTGGATGGGAGGTACCAGTGAAGTCTTGGGATTCACAGGTGAAGGAGTGGACGTTACGCAAGCCTCAAGTTGAAGAACATCCACTTTATCAATTCCATTTGGTCACAGTACTTAATTTGGTTTTTAAAATTTAATCTCCATGTATAATATTCAATTTTCAATGTTATTCAAAAACTGATATCCGTGTAGATGCGTTAACATACCCTTATTTCAGTAGTATCCATACAATAATTTGTAGAATCGATGATATCTGGAGTGCGCCTTTGTCTAGCTAAGTATTCCTAAAACTGGGTCGTCACAAGCGAACCTTGAAAACCCAATAAACCCTCAGAATTTCATGCGATCTTCATTAAACATTTTACAAGTCAAGGTCGCAACTGAGTCCCTGGATAATTTGTTTTATTCATATTTGTCTTTCTACTTCAACCGTAAACTGGATTTGCGCTTTGGCATTCCTGTGTCCGCCTCATAAATTTTATTTTCTGAACCGGCTGGGATTATTACTCGAAAGCCTAGCTGCAACAAGGGAATGAAAACTTAATATAAATTAAAATAAAAAAAATTATTCGAAAAAACTCGTTTAAAAATAATCCATTATATTCGAATTGTTTTCCTCAACTTGATTAAGATTAATCCATCGGTTTTGTTGGGTATCAAGCCCATCTCTTTCGCTATAGTTCATGATCTTTCACGTGTGCCATCTAGGCATTGGAATTCATCGAACAAATTCATCGATATGCTTGGAGATTTGATTGATTCTGATTTGTTAACGATAATCGATAATATTTTCACTGGTTGTTAACGATAATATTTTGATTAGAGGTGGTGTTCTAATGCCTCGCTCTAAAAATTTTAAACTTGTATTTGTTGACGATGATTTTTTCAATAATATTTAGTCGACAAAGTGTTGCCAGGTTTCTCTTCATTTTTGAATTTGCTTGCGCAAGTTTCGTCCACTCTCGTTAAAAATTAGTAGAATGCACTTGGTGAAACTATTATGACTCTTAACCTATCACTCAGGAGGCTTATTGTGCTCACCCCTGCATTACTCACACTATCCTATTGACAAGATATGTTTTAACGCTTATAAATTACAACTTGTAATCTTATATCTCTCTTCCAAACATTCTAGTTATGACTTTATTTCAAATTGCCCTACTATGTCTTTAAGGTTGTGACTTCTAATCTTACTATGCCATGCAAAAGGATTAAAACATGTTTCTTTTATCTTAATCATCTTCATTTCACCTCGTTTAAAAACAAGGGTTTCGCCTTCACTTTATTTCTTAGTCTACCCCATAAAGTCATTATATGAGGCTTCCTTCCATCTCCTTTATGTATACATGGTTCATTATTTTCAAAGTACATCTCATTCCTTTTTTTATATTTTAATGGCATAAAGTTTCCACTAATCTCTCTTTTTTTAATGCCATATGGCATTACCATTATATCATCTCATGGTTTTGGGAAATCATTTAAAGCTTCTTTAAATATGATATAATAATAATAATAATAATAATAATAATAATAATAATCATAATCATCATCATCATAATCATCATCATCATCATCATCAATTTTTAAGGTCATAACCAAGCCACACCAAATTGGTTTGTGAGACCCCCTTGTTTTTGGGACAAGGGACCCTTTATGCTCAACGATTTAACTGGTAAAATCTACGGAGGTATACATACCCTACCCCTCTGGATTTGAATTTGTGACCTCTTCAAAGGAATACCATCATAAATGAATTTTAAAGTTTTATGAGACATCATATTTATGGAGCATTGGATAAAGAAAGAAACAACACGTTCAAGGTCACTTCTCCATCGACCCTTACTCTTACGCATGGATATCAAACAAAGCTGTGCGTACAAGGATTGTGATATGTCATCTTGTTGGGGTTTAATGGAAGATACTCAAATGCCCATTGAGGTGTTGTTATCTTATATTTATGCTGTCGTGGAGCTTGCTAGTAGGGGTGCAATTCATGAATCAAAATTTGTTGCTGCTTACAGCTTATTGGGTTGTGTTTCGAAGTTGCATTGTTTTGCTGGGCACTTTGTTGAAAAATCACATAAATAACATTTTGTTTGGATTCCAAGGGCACTTGTGTTTTTCCATCCAGATCCCAAGACTTAAGGACACAATATTGCTGGCACTCTAACAAAAACTTTAGAATCCAAAGCTCGATGGTCAAAGCACATTGATAGTGAAGAGCTGGAGAAAATGAAACTAACAACAACAAAGGATGAGATAGTTAGAAAGCTTGAGAGGAAGCTAGTTCTCGCCCAATTCAAAGTTGCTAAAGCTGAGAAAGCTTTAGCCAAAGTAGAGGCATTCTTGTCACCTGCCAAACCAACTTCAGATAAAGAGACAATAACTGATGAAGATAGATTCATGTTCAGAAAGCTTGGTCTGAGAATGTAGACATTCTTATTATTGGGGAGGCGAGGAATATTTGATGGTACAACGGAAAATATGCACTTGCACTGGAAACACAGGGAATTGGTGAAAATCATATTGAAGGAAAGGTCTCTACCAGAGGTGAAATACACTGCACTTATGCCGAGTCTGAAAGTGGGGGAATGTTAGTCTCAGTGGATAAAGTAAGCAAAGGTTATGCGACAATTGTTTATAGAGGGAAAAACTATCAGCGCCCACTTATTATAAAACCCAAGAACCTTTTAACCAAGAAAAGCAACTTTTGACCAACAAAGTCTTCTTTTTTTTATATGCAACACATGTAGTTTTTTTACCAGTAGATCTATACTTGCTGCAGAAAATAGACCGGGTTTTAAGCTATTTGAAATGCAGAAAAAGGTTGACGGAATTCGTGGAAACTACTATGGATCATTTGTAGGAGATTTGTACGAACCCAATTGATGAAGACTGTTCTAGTTCGAATAATTGAAGAATGATATATAATAGGAAAGACAACATGTTTATCTAAAAAATGACACTGTTTTATTTGAAGCCCTTGTGTTTAGCACAATGCATGTGTACCTGGTAGTTTCCCAGATTAGAAGAAAATTATAAGATTCTGCAGACTGATTTTGGAGGCTCTTGGTATGAAATGTGGCTTCATCGCCCCAGGCTTCATTTTGATGGATTGTGTGTTAGCCGAAATACCTATATTCATGCTGGAATTGCTAGATGAGAAGCTACCAATCCATGCATTCATGTTGAAAATGTTGCACAATGAACCTTCTTGACATCCTAAAGACTCTAACATCAGGGAAGAGGCACGATTTTTGAGCCAATTATATCTACTTGTGCAAACTGACATGAGACCAAGCTGCAGGGACTTGTATATATGAAAACATGTCACAGTCATACCCCATAAACAACATTGGCTTGAAGTTTTTGAAACCCAAGTAACCATAACTGTTCATAAAAATATATAAAAAAAGCAGCGTACTAGGGAGGAGGAAAAACTTAGGAGAGAAAACGGTTGAGAGGTATGCTTGGAGAGCAGTGAGTGTTTTCCTTTTAATTCATCATCCATCCTCTACATTCAGCAGGGATTGACGGGATTGTTGGAAGTAGGGGGTATTGCAAAGCTTTGAATGGACGAAACGAGGATGAGCTTTGCTGGGTTTTATAAGGTGAAATGTTTTCTTGTCAGTTTGTTGTATTTAAGACTGATTTCATTTCAACACTAATCGGTTTCTGATATGCAGGTCCTAGCCTTGTGTTATCACCACCATCGCTACATTCCATTTTGGCTCATCTTTCTTCTTTCTTTCGCTCTTGGTATTTCTATTGTAACCTTGTTCTAGAATGGCTAAAGACCAAATACTTGGCCCAACTCTACGTAGAGATTTGTAAATCCTGAAACTCCAAAAATTATATAGGGAGAAATTTTAATTAGACATCAAAATCCTTTACGCTCTAGTTTCTTATTTGTTTTCTGTTAAATATTAGCTTTCTCCATCTTTATTAATTCAATATCTTAATTAAAAAAAGAAGAAGAAAATAAATTCAAATGAAAATAATGAACCATGACTTCCGTAACATGCACATAAGCTCCTTTCATTTTCATTTATAGATATAAATTTTTGTTATTACATTTATTCATTTGTTTTAGTTTAGTTTTATAATCTCTCATATTTTGACTTAAAAAAGAATTAAAATATCCATTTATTTGCCATGTTTTATAATCAATTTTGGTTGTTAGTAAATTAATTATTGTTTAATTAATTCTTCTTTTAATTAATCGCTTTAGCACTAACTTATTATTTTTTGTTTTAGTTACTTATTACTAAAATAAATACAAAAGAAAACATTTTATTCTTTAATCTTATTGGTTGTATTCTCTTTGGTTGTTTAATTTTTTTTAGGATTTAATTTTGTTATTACAAATGTATAAAATCACACATAAAAGCATAAAATTATAAATTGCATAAAATCAAATATTGTTAAAAAGTGAAAATACAAGGCAAAGGGATTCACGCTTGAACTCTAGGTTAGAGGAGAATTAGTCTAAAAGTTCAAAGTGTTTTTTTGTTGGGGGCTTTAAACCTAAAATGACATTCCCGTCTCTTTTCACCTAACCTCATGGGAGGTTGAGTTATTGGTGTTGGAGACTCTCTAGTCCCTTAACATAAACAATATTCTTAGCTTGGAATATGTAAACACTCATAGTTGCAAATACCTTCAACTATTCATAAACGCTATGTAAAATATGAATTTATCTTATCTCGAGGCCCCTCGCTAGCTGGCAATCCTTGTTGAGGAGGCTGAGACACCGAGTACTCCCCTTTAGGAGCATGAAGCTAGGGTGGGGGCTTAGCTTGGTTAAGAGGCTCTCAACGTAAGGCTAGGCTACAATCCGACTCTCTAGTCTTTACTCTGTATAAGAGTGCAGCTGCGGTACGCTCCTTCCTACCTATATAGGAGTCATGCCATGGTACGCTCCACTTCTAACGGGAATATTGTTGGCTATTATAGCAGTATAATAGTCCAGGCATGGTACGCTCCTTCCTACCTGTATAGGAGTCATGCCATGGTACGCTCCACTTCTAACGGGAATATTGTTGGCTATTATACTAATTTAATTAGTAAATAATACATTTTACTTATTATATTTCACATTTATTATTTTAATATAAAATAAAAATAAAAGTATTATTTCAATTTAATAAAAAATATTATTATAAAAAAAATATCTATTATTGATATTATGAATTAAATGTACTTTGATGTTCTTAAAAACATTATATGTATAATACATATTACATCTGACAACCAACCTTTTTAATCTAAGATAGAAGTCGATGTCTTATTTCAATTTAATAAGAGTTATTTAAGGAGAATATCTATTATTGACTTCTTGGACAAAACTTATTTGATGTCTTAAAAGTATTACAACACATATTATATGAGAATGAGTTCAAGTGTATTGTAAATGATAAATTATATCATAATTTATGGTTTTGTTTTCTTTAAAATTGATGTAATAAATAATTTAAAAGAATTTACATTTCATTCTAATACTTTTATAATAATGATTTTATAATCATGGTGAAATATTAATCATTATTTTGAATACATAATGCGATTTGTGCATTTAGTATTAATAAAGAGTTGCACAACTTCAAACGAGACAAATAAGGATGAATTATATGATCATTATATAATTTTTTAAATATAATTAATTAGGATTAGTGACATCTTTACCCGGTTGATAAAATGGTTTAATTACGCAAGAGTCGCATCAATTAACTCAATAAGAGTAATGCACAACTTGAAGAATATTCGAGTAACCTAGTTAGACGCCTTACTTTACACTTTTGCATATTTAAGATTTTATTCCAAATTTTTAATGTAGGAAATTTTAGAAACCTCTTGATAAATTGAAGTTGTAATGTGCGTAAGCATTTTCATGATAGTGGATAATTTAATTTTGGGTTTATATATCATTTTCTACACTTTTCTCCATGTCTCTTGTAAGCCTTTTATTTAGGTTTGAATGATTAGAATCTATTTGGGTTTGAATGATTAGAATCTATTTGATAATTCAATATGCCCATGCAGATGCTAATAATTTAAAAAAAAAATAATAATGTTAATCAAAAGTAACCAAAGTATTAAGCTTAAAATAAATATAAATATAAGTACACCCAACCAGGTATGCATTGTGGTTCAAGTTAACAATCAAGTTTGATGAAAGAATTGAGATATACTTGTTCGAAGTGAAACATTGAATTTACAATTAAAATTAGTTGATAAATTTTTAACACATATCTTTTGTCTTCAAAATAGAGAACATTATGAAGCTATGTCTTTTGATTCCAAACATTTTCTCACGTGATCTATTTTTGCCCCTATCCTTAACTAATGATTCAATGAGATGAACTGAAAAAAACAATATGACAAACCAATACACTTTGATAACCTTGCATCCTAATTAAATCGTTCAAGATAGGTATTTTCAAGGAATTCTCAAATGTTGTTGTGAATTGTAGCATTGCTTTTGAAATGCTTAGTGATTCCTCAATGCTGTAGTCACTACGTGATTACTTTAAATTAGATTGTCACAAAAGTATAATGTAAACATTTAGTGAATAGAGTAGTTGCAAGGCACACCCAAGAGTTTTGAATCAACTTTTTAGTTCATAATTGGCAACATAATAAAGATAATCTAAATTTTTGGGAGATGAGAAGGTTGAATGTGTCATTCTTGAAGATGAACAATTTGTTATTATTGGTAGAACATATTATGATTTTAGTTATGATGAATGTCAGAAGTTCCCATCAATAAACCAATATGAAAGGGAACATAAGGATGAAATGTTTGATGCCATATCCCTATTGATGCAATCATTCTACGGTAATATTTGAAGGTTACAAGATAAGAAATATATTCACGAATCATTCACTAAAAATGGACCACTGATAAATGGTGATTTGATCCATATCTATACGCAACACCATATTTTTCCCACCAAATATGAAAATATAGTTCATGGTATAGAGAATTTGCATATATGGTCACATTGACATTTTGGTTTTGTTAATTTTTAATGCTTATCATAGATAATAGCACAATTAGGACCACTAAGATAAACACAATCACAAGATACACAACATTTTATTTTGGGAAACCCTCATGGGGGAGAAAACCCAACAGAAACTTCCTTAATATAGATTGCCAATACAATGCCAAGATAAAAGACCAAACCACCAAGAATATCCAAGACTAAGTATGCGCCTCTCTCTTCTCCTTCTTCTAAATGCAACTTCCTCCAAAACAACAATGAGGCTGATACAATGTCATCATCAACAACACTGGGTTGATACAACATCATCATCAACAACACTAGGCTGATACAACATCATCATCATATGGCAACAGAATGAGGTAGGTGCAACAACAAAATTTTGTGGTACTCTGATAGATTGTCCTTACCAGACCTTCAGGATCTACCCAAGAATGAAAATATTCCCTAGGATGTAAAATCCTAACAGAGCTACCACATGGTACTCTGACAGACCGTCCTTATCAGATCTTTGGAATCTGCCCAGGAATCATAAGATTTCTTAGGATATAAAATCATAACAGAGCTACCACTACTGACCACAACTGGCCACAACTGGCATATACATGCACAAGTACTCTGACAGACCATCCTTACTGGACCTTCGAGATCTGCCTAGGGATAATCAATCCCCTAGGATATAAAATCCTAATAGAGCTACCCGCTATTGGTCAGGATACTATAGTATCATCAACATAACTCCCCCTTTCAAGGGAGGTCCTTTCAGACAACACCAAAATTGTCTCAGAAGTGCTCAAACTTCACATGAGATAGAGGCTTGGTCAACACATCTGCAACCTACTCATCTGTGCCAACATATTGGAGATTTATAGCTCCCCTCTGCACCATATCACAAATGTAGTGATACTGGATCTCTATGTGCTTTGACTTATCATGGAACACATGGTTCTCTGTCATCTTTATGCAACTCTGGTTATCACATAGAATTATGGTGGCTTCCATCTCCAAATCGAATAGACATGTCAACAACTTCCAAAGCTATATGGCTTCACAATTGGAGGAACATGATGCACTGTATTATGCTTTTGTCGTGCTGAGAGCAATACCGGATTGCTTCTAACTCTGCCATGAAGTCATGGCTGACCCTAGATTGAAACAACATTCTGAAGTTTTATTTATATTAGAAACACTTCCATCCCAATCTGAATCAGTATATCCATACAGTCTGAAGTCATGATCTCCAATATAACTGAGGCCATATTCCAACGTACCCTTAAGGTATCTCATCACATGTTTTGCAGCTACAAGGTGAACACGTCTGGGCTCTACCAGATACTGACTCAAGGTGTTCACAACAAAACATATATCTGGCCTGGTATTCGTCAGATACATCAACGAACCAATAATTTGTCTGTACAGAGTAACATCAACCAATTCTGACGAAGTATCTACAAGGAGCTTCAACTTTGTTTCCATGGGTGTGTTCACGGATTTACATTCCAACATGTCAAACCTATTCATTATTTCAACTGCATACTTCCCTTGGTTAAGGAAGATCTTCTCTACGCTCTACCAAACTTCAAAACCTAAGAAGTAATGCATTAGGCCTAAGTATTTCATCTCAAACTCTGCAATGAATTTCTTCTTAAAATCTGTGATGAGCTTTTCTTCTCCGGTTAAGAATAAGTCATCTACATACAAAAACAATATAACTGGATCATCATTCATAATCTTGAAGTAAAGGTTAGAATAATTTTACTCTTGGTAAAGCCCAAGCTCGTTAGGAAACTATCAATTTTTCCATGCCAAGCTCTGGGAGCTTGCTTCAATTCGTACAAATCTTTCTGCAACTTGTAGACATGAGTCTTTCTATATTCAACTTCAAACCCTTGTGGTTGTTCTATATACACTTCTTCTTCAATAACACCATTCAAGAAGGTTGTTTTCACATCCATCTAGTGTAACTTCCAATTCATCTTGGTTGCAAGAGCTATGCTTGTTCTGATAGAAGTGTATCTGGCTACAGGAGCAAACATCTCTTCATAATCAATGCCTTTATTTTGAGAAAAGCCACGAGCTACAAATCTTTCTTTATATTTTTCAATACTTCCGTCTGCAACATGTTTTATCTTGTATAACCATTTGGAAGATACCACATCTTTGCTCTTTGTTCTGGGAACTATTTCTCATACATCATTCTTTATAATGGACTGGTATTCTTCTTTCATGGCATCTGCCCATTCTTTCTTCTAAATGAATTCTTCAAAGAAAGTAGGCTCCTTCTCTATGTGATCACACATCAAGGCCATATAGCTGGAGAATGGCTTAGGCTTCTTGCCTTGTCTCATGGTTCCTTTTGGGGCACCATACTTCTCTCCATATTGAATAAGTTCATTTTCCCAAGCTAGCTTTCTCTTGTGAGAGATTGTCATCTGGGGAGGTTATTGAGATTCTATCATATTATGATATTCTGGAATCTCATCATCAGGGGTAATTGTAACTTCCTTCATTGGTTCTACAACTCTGGGAGCTACAGGTTCTTCTTCATATACTTCTTCAAGATGGAACTTTCTTGATCTTTTGAGTGTTTCATCTTCATCAAAGGTTACACCTCTACTGATCTCAATATGATGGTAACCTGGTATGTAAATTCCGAAGGCCTTAGAGACCTCACAGTATCCGACAAATATTCCCTTCTTTCCTGAGGGATCCAAGTTCTCCTTTCTTTCAGAATGTGTACAGACACTGGACAACCAAATATTTTGAGATGGCTTACTTCTGGCTTCTTTCCAGAGAACATTTCTTTGGGGGTTTTGAATCCAAGTGCACTATGGGATAATCTATTTTGGACATAAACTGTCATTCTTACTGCTTCAACCCATAAGTGCATTGGAAGATCTTGATCGTGGATCATAGTCTTCACTGCTTCCATTATTGTTCTATTCTTTCTTTCTGCTACACCATTCTGTTGAGGATTATAGGGAGTGGTGAGCTCCCTCTTAATCCTGACATCTCTGCAAAAGCTTCCGAATTATTTTGAGGTGTATTCTCCTCCATTATCTAACCTGAGTATCTTGATTTTTCTATTGGAGAGATTTTCTACCAAGGCTTTGAATTCCTTCAACTTTTTGAGTACTTCATCTTTTGATTTCAAGAAGTAAACCCAAGTCTTGTGAGAGTAATCATCAATAAATGATACAATATACATACCCACTTAGAGAGGTTGATGGAATTGGGCCACATACATCTGAGTGGATGAGCTCCAAGATTCCTTCTACTTTACTCTCACTATTTGGGAAAGGGTTCTTTATATTCTTTCCTTGTGCACATCCCTTGCACGCACCTTCATGGTCAACCTTGAATTCTGACAAACCTGTAACTACCTTTCTTACATATGGTAATGCTTTGTAATTGATGTGAGATAGTCTTCTATGTCAAAGTTCACATGGACTCCTAGTGGAGTGAGTCAAGGCTGAGTGACCTTTTAACTTATGCAAGCCACCTTCTTCTGTTCCAATAACAATTGCATCTTCTATGGTTTTTCCTTTAGGCTACATAAGAACTTAACCATCTATGAATGCAACTCTGAATCCTTTCTTATCTAAAGTTGAGATATAAAGTAATTTCTTTTTCAAACCTAGTACATAGATTACATCCTTCATCTTCATCGGAGTTTTTGAATATAGCTTGTAAGTGGATTCTCCCATTCTTTTGGTACTGATAGTTATCTCCAAGTGAGACTTTCTGGGGAAACTCCTTTTCTGTAAGGCTAGAGAGAATGCCTCTCTGACCTATCATGTTCTTAGAAGCACCATTATCTATGAGCCAAGTATCCTCTCTAGGTATCACAGATCCTGAGAAGGAAGAGAATAAGACACAGTCTTCAACATTTTCTTTAATCATCTTTGTGGGTGGCTCATCATCTTCAACTGCATGGGCATGATGTCTTTTTTTATTTATTTTCTTGTATTCTTTCCTTATGGCATGACAATTCTTAGCAATGTGTCCCATCTTATAACAATTATAACATTGATAAGAGGAGAAACCTTTTTCTCTTCTTTGTCCCTTTTGATATTTCTGGAATCTCCTTAGAGGGTGAGATTATTTATGGTGTGTGAATCTCTTTGGGGAGTGAGATTCCTTATGAAGATGGTTCTCCTTTTGGAAATGAGACATTTTCTTTCATCCTTTAGCATGAGCAGTTGGGGCTTGGTATTCATCCCTTAGTAACATTGCTTCTCGGCTGGCTACTCTTGCTTCTTCTTGAACAAATTCTTCCCACAGGCTATCAAAATGGCGTTTTTCTTTTCTTGCATAGATAGTTTGGATGAAGGCATCACAAGGTCTTGTGATACCATTTAGATTTTTCATTATGAGTTCATCTTCATCTAGGTTGTCTCCAATTTCTTCTAGCTGTTCCTTGAATTGGGAAACCCTAGAGAAATAGTCATGAACTGTTTCTCCTTTCTGCATCTTTGTACTCTTGAGTTGGGTTCTCAGATTCATCTTTCGATTGATGTTCTTTCTTTCATAGATTTTAGTTAGGGCATCAAACATTTATTTTGGAGTATTCTTAGAAGACACTTGAGGAATCAAGTGATCTTTAATGGAGTATGCAATAATCCTTTTGGCCTTAATCATATCCTTCTTGTACTTTACTTTGGTTGCTTCTTCTTCGGGTTTTGGTACATTTTCTTTTATGAATTTTGCTAGGTCATTCTCTTCAAGAATGAGTCCAATTATGTACTTCCAGTCATGAAAGTTTTCCACACCTTCTAACTTGTCAACAAGCTTAGTGCTTGTAGACATCTTGACTTGAAGCTAGGAAAATGACCAAAAAATGAAAATGCTCAGAAACTAAATATGACCTTACTAGGAGATGCGCTTGGCTGAGGCGAGTAGGATGGTGCTGTCAGATTTAAAAATTCCAAGTTTTACCCCTTGAAATTTGACCTGCGGAAATATGGACTGGTACTTCTGGTACTAGTTCTGGTTTCCTAGTTTTCTGGTACCAGTCAAAACTAGGGTTTGACTTTCCAGAGGCTATGGACACTGAAAAGGTGCACTCAATATGCCAATGAGTTCACTAGGCCAGGGCACACTTCCCTAGGTGGTTTTTAGGAAAAAAATCTATTCCAATAAAAAAACCTAATTTTCTTGTATGACAACAGTGACGTTTTTGATTATCCAGTGAAAGGTTCTCTCTTTCTCTTAGCTCTGATACCATGTTAATTTTTAATGCTCATCATAGATAATAGCACAATTATGATCACTGAGAGAAACACAATCACAAGCTACACATCATTTTATCCTGGGGAACCCTCATGGGGGAGAAAACCCAACAAAATCTTCCTTAATATAGATTGCCAATACAATGCCAAGATAAAAGACCAAATCACCAAGAATATCCAAGACTAAGTATGCACCTCTCTCTTCTCCTTCTTCTAAATGCAACTTCCTCCAAAACTTGGGCACTAGATGAGTGACTTGAGTGAGTGTGAGAATGAGC
>JASDQU010242688.1:107845-118669 GCA_032191745.1 Picea mariana
CATAGGATTTGCAATAATTTGCAGGAATTTATAGTAGGTGACAAATTTATGACTCAACAGTACCCAATCAGACTCACCAATTATGAATATACTCATAAGGAGATAAGGAAAATGTTCAAGATTTGATGAACAAAAGATTCACTCAAGGAGTTAGTTCATCTAGAATGAAGAAATTTGGAAATTATTTGTGCAGCTATATCCTGCAATCTAAAGTTCATGAACCAATTGAAGAAAAGGTTTCTTATGAAGGCCCTATGTTTGATGACAACGCTTCTTTCCCAGAAATGGATTTGAGCAATATTGGATCATTCATTGGCCTTATGTAGTTTGGAATTATTAATCAACCAGAACATAAGTTGACTATAAGGGAGGTAGATTATGAAACACACAATGGATTTTCAGATATTCGAGAAGTAGCGACAACATATATGAAACCCATCATCATGCACAACAAAGGGAATGATGATTTGAACAAATAATGATCTTTAGCAAAAATTATTTCATAATTTCCAATCTATCACCATGAGCAGGTATGTCATATACCTTTAGATTTCTTCATAGCACTCCAACATTATCAAAATCATTTTCATGATATCATTGAAACTTGGTTGGTGTCACATTTTCTCAGTACTATACACATAACGGTAAGTGCACACTGCTTCTCACTATAAATCATTTTTGTAACTCTTTAATACTTTGAATTAAACATTGCATTGCATACCAATCACATAGACTTGTGCAAAGTCTCAATTTTCCTATAGGTCTTCTAATTGTTGGTTGGATACATTGGCATTTCGACTTCACTTGATAAATGTTTTGTAGTTGTTAGCTTAGGACTGTAACATCCAATGCCACTGATCACATTTCCATAACATTTTTATTCTTTGAGGACACTTGCATGCAAGTGATCTGGTTAAACATGGAACATTATGATTATCAATTTGGTTTATATGTTTATGTTATGATTGAGTATTGAAATTGATATGTTAGTTATATTGATGTATAACGTTGACAAGTATTATGATGAGGTTTTCTGAGTGTGCAGAAAGCGTGACATGATGATGATGTTGATGACATCGACCGACTTCCTTGGACTTCAGATTGAGTCAGGGAGTGGATTATTTACTTTGGTTATGGGTACTTGATTTATTACACATATGTTATATATGATTCAGTTATGGATTTCATATATATGAGTTATTGATGTTATCTTTGTCAGTGCATGCAGGCATGGTGACGCTTGCTAATCCAACTCACATATGGAGTAAAGGGGTCATACACATATATTAGATGGATGAGGGAGATGTGTGGCAACATACCTGTCACAGCCTACTAGCACTCCTTCCATGACCTAAACTGAAGGTTAATGACTACCTTGTTCCCGAGAGGTTCATGATGCTGTGAGGGCAGACTGAGACAATAGCTCACGAGGATTTCCGAGAGACACACAATAAGGTAGAATCTTTATTCCTCAGTAAGCCCTTAGTATCACTCAAGGTTGACACGTGGAGTATTGACTTTAAGTGTCAGACAATTTCCAAACTAGTCAAGGACGAGTGGCACCCTTGGAGCACGGAGGTGCGTCTTGAAGGAGACATCGCATGACTCAATTATGAGTCAATAAAAATCTAGAAGACCTTAGAAAATAAAATGAATACTTAGACTTTGTAGAGAAAATAATATGAATAATTATTTAGTTATAATCCAGAAAACATAACCAAAAGTCTAAGTCTATGTGTTTTGACTAAACCAATTTATAAAATGGGTTAAGGGAATTAGACTAAATAAACTTTAGTAAAGGGAGAATAGGAATGCAAATCTAGACATGTGCACAATGTCTGCATGAAATAATTAAAAAGGAATTTCTAATTAAAAGAAAATATATTCATGAGAGAATGAGTTGTCAACATAGAGTAGTATCTTAAGATAATCAACCTCTAAATCCTAACTAAGAGAAGAGTCATAATCAAACTCCAATTGTAAATTAGTTAGGGGACAACTAGGAGAAAATCTAGGAACTAATTGAGGAGTGTGAGAGAAAATTCTTAATTAATTAAATTAAAAAGGATTAAACATGTGCAACTTGGGGAAAGTGTGACATGTGTTGAGGGTGAATAATCCTTAATTTAATTATTAAAAATTAGCTAATTGTGCATGCAATGACAAGTGTCAAGGTGATTTTTCTTATAAAAAGAATGGTGAGGATGAGGGAAATGACCCTATTGCTGGATGAATGAAATGTTGTTGAATTTTTTATTGACTAAGTTTACTTGTGTGAGTTGGGCTGCAAGCTTGTGCAAGAGGTGGAAGCCTCTCCTTGCGAGGGAAAGCTTCTGCTAGTTGAGATATGTATTGATGTGTGTGGCCCTTTTGCTGCTCGGAGGGCTAAGGGGGAAGAAGAGTACCCCTAGCGTTGGATGGGAGGTACCGGTGAAGTCTTAGGATTGATAGACGAAGAAGTGAGTGTTAATTTTTTATTGACTAAGTTTACTTGTGTGAGTTGGGCTGCAAGCTTGTGCAAGAGGTGGAAGCCTCTCCTTGCGAGGGAAAGCTTCTGCTAGTTGAGATATGTATTGATGTGTGTGGCCCTTTTGCTGCTCGGAGGGCTAAGGGGGAAGAAGAGTACCCCTATCGTTGGATGGGAGGTACCGGTGAAGTCTTAGGATTGATAGATGAAGAAGTGAGCGTTAATTTTTTATTGACTAAGTTTACTTGTGTGAGTTGGGCTGCAAGCTTGTACAAGAGGTGGAAGCCTCTCCTTGCGAGGGAAAGCTTCTGCTAGTTGAGATATGTATTGATGTGTGTGGCCCTTTTGCTGCTCGGAGGGCTAAGGGGGAAGAAGAGTACCCCTAGAGTTGGATGGGAGGTACCGGTGAAGTCTTAGGATTGATAGACGAAGAAGTGAGCATTGTGCAAGCCTCAAGTTGAAGAACATCCGCTTTATCAATTCCATCAGGTCACAGTAATTAATTTGGTTTTTAAAATTTAATCTCCTTGTATAGTATTCAATTTTCAATGTTATTCAAAAACCGATCTCCGTGTAGATGCGTTAACATACCCTTATTTCAGTAATTTCCATACAATAATTTGTAGAATTGATGATATCCGGAGTGCGCCTTTGTCTAGCTAAGTATTCCTAAAACTGGGTCGTCACAAGTGAACCTTGAAAACCCAACAAACCCTCAGAATTTCATGCGATCTTCATTAAACATTTTACAAGTCAAGGTCGCAACTGAGTCCCTGGATAATTTGTTTTATTCAGATTTGTCTTTCTACTTCAACCGTAACCTGGATTTACGCTTTAGCATTGTAGTCCGCCTCATAAATTTTATTTTCTGAACCGGCTGGGATTATTACTCGAAAGCCTAGCTGCAACAAGGGAATCAAAACTTAATATAAATTAAAATAAAAAAAATTATTCGAAAAAACTCGTTTAAAAATAATCCATTATATTCGAATTGTTTTCCTCAACTTGATTAAGATTAATCCATCGGTTTTGTTGGGTATCAAGCCCATCTCTTTCGCTATATTTCATGATCTTTCACGTGTGCCATCTAGGCATTGGAATAAAGGAACAAATTCTCGATATGCTTGGAGATTTGATTGATTCTGATTTGTTAACGATAGTCGATAATATTTTGACTGGTTGTTAACGATAATATTTTGATTAGAGGTGGTGTTCTAATGCCTCGCTCTAAAAATTTTAAATTCATATTTGTTGACGACGATTTTCTCAATAATACTTAGTCGACAAAGTGTTGTTAGGTTTCTCCTTATTTTTGAATTTGCTTGCACAAGTTTCGTCCACTCTCGTTAAAAATTGGCAGAATGCAGGCGAAACTATTATAACTCTTAACCTATTACTCACGAGGCTTATTGTGCTCGCTCTTGCATTACTCACACTATCCTATTGACAATATATGTTTTAACGCTTATAAATTACAACTTGTAATCTTATATCTCTCTTCCAAACATTCTAGTTATGACTTTATTTCAAATTGCCCTACTATGTCTTTAAGGTTATGACTTCTAATCTTACTATGCCATGCAAAAGGATTAAAACATGTTTCTTTTATCTTAATCATCTTCAATTCACCTCGTTTAAAAACAAGGGTTTCGCCTTCACTTTATTTCTTAGTCTACCCCATAAAGTCATTATATGAGGCTTCCTTCCATCTCCTTTATGTATCATTATTTTCAAAGTACATCTCATACCTTTTTTTATATTTTAATGGCATAAAGATTCCACTAATCTTTTTTTTTTAATGCCATATGGCATTATCATTATACCATCTCATGGTTTTGGGAAATTATTTAAAGTTTCTTTAAATATGATTACATGACATAGATAATAATAATAATAATAATAATAATCTATTTTTAAGGCCACAACCAAGCCACACTAAATTGGTGTATAAGACCCCCTTGTTTTTGGGACAAGGGACCCCCTTTGCCCAACGATTTAACTGGTAAAATCTACGGAGGTATACATACCCTACCCCTCTGGATTTGAATTTGTGACCTCTTAAAAGGAATACCATCATAAAAGAATTTTAAAGTTTTATGAGACATCATATTTATGGAGCATTGGATAAAGAAAGAAACAACACGTTCAAGGTCACTTCTCCATCGAGCCTTACTCTTACGCATAGATATCCAACAAAGCTGTGCGTACAAGGATTGTGATATGTCATCTTGTTGGGGTTTAATGGAAGATACTCAAATGCCCATTGAGGTGTTGTTATCTTATATTTATGCTGCCGTGGAGCTTGCTAGTAGGGGTGCAATTCATGAATCAAAATTTGCTACAACTTACAGCTTATTGGGTTGTGTTTCGAAGTTGCATTGTTTTGCTGGGCACTTTGTTGAAAAATCACATAAATAACATTTTGTTTGGATTCCAAGGGCACTTGTGTTTGGCCATCCAGATCCCAAGACTTAAGGACATAGTATTGCTGGCACTCTAGCAGAAACTTTAGAAGCCAAAGCTCGATGGTCAAAGCACATTGATAGTGAAGAGATGGAGAAAATGAAACTAACAACAACAAAGGATGAGATAGTTAGAAAGCTTGAGAGGAAGCTAGTTCTGGCCCAATTCAAAGTTGTTAAAGCTGAGAAAGCTTTAGCCAAAGTAGAGGCATTCTTGTCACCTGCCAAACCAACTTCAGATAAAGAGACAATAACTGATGAAGATAGATTCATGTTCGGAAAGCTTGGTCTGAGAATGCATACATTCTTATTATTGGGGAGGCGAGGAATCTTTGATGGTACAGTGGAAAATATGCGCTTGCACTGGAAACACAGGGAACTGGTGAAAATCATATCGAAGGAAAGGTCTCTGCCCGAGGTGAAATACACTACACTTGTGATGAGTCTGAAAGTTGGGGAATGTTAGTCTCAGTGGATAAAGTAAGCAAAGGTTATGCGATAATTGTTTATAGAGGGAAAAACTATCAGCGCCCACTTATTATAAAACCCAAGAACCTTTTAACCAAGAAAAGTAACTTTTGACTAGCAGAGTCTTCTTTTTTTTATATGCAACACATGTAGTTTTTTTTCCAGTAGATCTATACTTGCTGCAGAAAATAGACCGGGTTTTAAGCTATTTGAAATGTAGAAAAAGGTTGAAGGAATTCGGGGAAACTACTATAGATCATTTGTAGGAGATTTGTACGAATCCAATTGATGAAGACTGTTCTAGTTCGAATAATTGAAGAATGATATATAATAGGAAAGGCAACATGTGTATCTAAAAAATGGCACTGTTTTATTCGAAGCCCTTGTGTTTAGCACAATGCATGTGTACCTGGCAGTTTTCCGGATTAGAAGAAAATTATAAGATTCTGCAGACTGATTTTGGAGGCTCTTGGTATGAAATGTGGCTTCATCGCCCTAGGCTTCATTTTGATGGATTGTGTGTTAGCCGAAATACCTATATTCGTGCTGGAATTGCTAGATGAGAAGCTACCAATCCATGCATTCATGTTGAAAATGTTGCACAGTGAACCTTCTTGACATCCTAAAGACTCTAACATCAGGGAAGAGGCACGATTTTTGAGCCAATTATATCTACTTGTGCAAACTGACATGCGACCAAACTGTAGGGACTTGTATATCTGAAAATCTGTCACAGTCATACCACATAAACAACATTGGCTTGAAGTTTTTGAAACCCAAGTAACCATAACCATTCATAAAAATATATAAAAAAAGCAGCGTACTAGGGAGGAGGAAAAACTTAGGAGAGAAAACGGTTGAGAGGTATGCTTGGAGAGAAGTGAGTGTTTTCCTTTTAATTCATCATCCATCCTCTACTTTCAGTAGGGATTGACGGGATTGTTGGCAACAGGGGGTCTTGCAAAGCTTTGAATGGACTAAACGAGGATGAGCTTTGCTGGGTTTTATAAGGTGAAATGTTTTCTTGTCAGTTTGTTGTATTTAAGCCTGATTTCATTTCAACGCTAATCAGTTTCTGATATGCAGGTCCTAGCCTTGTGTTATCACCACCATCGCTACAGTCCATTTTGGCTCAACTTTCTTCTTTCTTTCGCTCTTGGTATTTCTATTGTAACCTTGTTCTAGAATGGCTAAAGACCAAATACTTGGCCCAAATCTACGCAGAGATTTGTAAATCCTGAAACTCCAAAAATTATATGGGGAGAAATTTTAATTAGAGATCAAAATCCTTTACGCTCTAGTTTCTTATTTGTTTTCTATTAAATATTAGCTTTCTCCATCTTTATTAATTCAATACCTTAATTAAAAAAAAAAGAGGAAATAAATTCAAATGAAAATAATGAACCATGACTTCCGTAACATGCACATAAGCTCCTTTCATTTTCGTTTTTTTTTTTCCACGGGAAAGTTGCACTATTATATTCAAAAGGATATAATAATTTTACAAAAATAATAGCAACAAATGGCAGCTACAGGATGGCTCGTGTAGTGCTGTTTGTTGCTCACTGGTGTCTTGAAAAAACAGTGATAATATAGTGTAAAAATCATGCAGATAGTCCAAGTTACAAATCTCATCCTTGAACTCTGTTCATAAGTCTCTGACTGATGATAAGTGGGCAGCTTGCTGCCAGCCATGTCTTTTTGGAGTGGGTTGCCAGTTGATATCAGGAAACAAAAATGCCGAAACAGAACTGAAAACAAGAGTGTAGACACAATGCCAAAGGTGGATTCGGTGTCCGGGCAGCTTGCTGCCAGCCATGTCTTTTTGGAGAGATATCAGAAATCAAAATTGCCGAAACAGAACTGAAACAAGAGCATAGACACAATGCCAATGGTGGAATCGGTGTCCATGGAACTGTCGCATCAGATTTTGATCAGGATTGGGGGGCCTTCATTGCCGTCCTCCCATCGGGTGATAGTTATGAGACCGAGAGGCCGGGAAAATGCTAGTTTTGATAGTTGATTTGCGATGGCATTTTCTTCTCTGTAGATGTGAGAGGCAGTTAGGCTCTTGAAGGATCTTTTGGCTTCAATAGTATGCTCTTTCCAGCATTCCAAAGCTGCTGATCGAAGGTCAGCCTTGTCATTTATCCAGTTGATAATGACTTTGGAATCTCCAAGAAGAAGCAAGTCATCGATGTTCAGCTCTTGAGCCAGGAATAGGGAAGCCCAAGCCCCCAATAGTTCGGCTTTTGTGTTGGTTCCTTGTCCTCTGTTGAGAGACCATCTATAAGAGGTATGAGAGATGATAAGGAAGTGGCCTCCTACTCCGCAGAGTGATCCTCCTGATTGTGTTGCTCCGTCGAACCAGGCGATTGCCTTATCAAAAGGGAGAGTTGTAGAAGATCTGTGGACTTTTTTGGCAAAAATGGGAGGGGAAGGGTGGTCGATAGCAGAGAGTATGAGGTTTGTCACCAAAAAAACCGAGGGGGGTTTATCATAAAAAATGGCAGCATTTCTTGTTAACCAAATCTTCCAACAGACCGTGGTTGGCAGCGAGGGGTAGAGCTGGTGTTTGGTGCACCAAGAGCTGAAGCAAGAGTTTGTTGAAGGTCCCAGCCAATGTTCAGTTAGATTTAATGAATCTATGACTTGTAGCCAGACTTGTCGGGTAAAAATGCAGCTCACAAATAGGTGAAATGAGGTTTCACATTCCTCCTTACATAGAATGCATCGGTTTGGGCCAGACCAACCCCTACTCTGTAGGATGTCCCAGACCAAGATTTTATTCTATGTCAAAAGCCAAGTAAAGAGTTTTAGTTTCATTAGACAATTCCACTTCCACATGCGAGTGCGCCAGGTCTGTTCTCAGGTGTGCCAGATCTCCTCTGTCAAAGCTTTGTAGATATTTCAGACTGATATGACTCCCGATTTGTCGCCTCCTGTCCAGATTAGAGTGTCCGGTCGCTCCTGTAAGCGGATTCCAGCTTCTTTTAGGTGAAGTATGTAGCTGTTCCATTCAGCCGAGAGTTCTCTGTCAAGATTCAGCGTGGAGCTAGTGATCCAGGATTCGCCTAGTGATCTGCTGCTGAGCGGTGCTTTTAAATGAAAAAGATAGTGTAAGCCTAAGTTATGAAGGAAATCCAACAGTCTAGGAGAGAGGAGAGATTTGTTGCCCAATCCAAGGATGTCATCTTTACCTATTTCAATAGCAGTACCATTACCGGGCAGCCATGCTATCTAGTGTAGGAGAATCGACAACGACTTTAGAAGGTGCTTCCATGTTTGTGAGCCTCCAGGTGGAGAGGTGGTGGCGGTTCTGAGCCAATAATGAACCGGCAAGTGAGATAAATATTTTTCCATAATAAGGTTGTTCAGTATGTCAGGTACCATCAAGATACGCCAAAGGGTGTTTGCCGAGAGAGCAAGATAGGTGAGGTGTATATTTCTCAGGCCCCAGCCTCCAAGCACTTTTGGCTTTGATAGGGTTTCCCACCTACAAAGATGGCTGCCTCTAAATTGTTTGCTACCTTTCCAAAGGAAGGAAAAGATCATCTTGCGATACTTTATTAGCACCGATTGTGGGATGTGTGCCAGAGCCATCCAATACACCGGGAGGCTTTCAAGAACTGCCTTTATCAAAATGTATCTGCCGCCCAAGGATAAACACTTGTTACACCAGTGTTGAATTCTGCGTTCAAAAATTTCATATAACCAACACCAGTCCTTTGCTTTGTAGCTAGAAGGTTTGATAAGGTAATCAAGATAGTTGAAGCCCGCCTCTAGGTCTCGATAATCAATGCTGTAAAGAGTTTTTAACTCAGATAGGAAATCTTCCTTTGCGCCTGTAGCCAAGAACAGAGACTTCTGAAAATTTATTTTTAGGCTTGTAACAGAGCAGAAAAATTTTAGCACATTAAAAATTTCTGTCCACTCAGACAAAGAGTCCAATGTCATAATAATAACGTCATCTACGAAGAGCAGATGAAGTATTTGGGTCAGTCTAGAAGCTCTGATTCCCGTGAGCAAGCCAACTAAGTTACTTTTTTTTAACAAGATACTGAGGCATTCTAAGACCAGAATAAAAAGAAGGGGTGAGAGGGGGCATCCCTGTCAGAGTCCTCTTTCACTGTGGAATGCTTTTGTAGCCTCGCCGTTGATTAAAACTGCCAGGGTGGCTGAGGTTATGCATCCCATTATCCACTTTGTAGTGGCTGCCCCAAATCCACATTGGAGAAGTATGAGGTGTAGGAAGTTCCAATTTACACAGTCAAAAGCCTGCTTGAGATCCAGTTTTAAGAGGATTGTCGGCACATGTTTTGTTTTGATGCTATGTAAACACTCCTGTACAGTGCCTATTGCGTTGAGGATTTGTCTTCCCTTGAGAAAACCAAGTTGCTCTGCTGCCAGTGACCGGGATAGAAGAGGGCGAATCCTGTTGGCGATGATTTTGGAGATGATATTGTAGCTGAGATTACAAAGCGAGATAGGTCGGTAATCCGAGAACCGCCGGGGGTGATTCTGTTTTGGAATTAGGACAATAAAAGTGCTATTTAAATGTTTGTTGACCGTTCCTCTGATCCTTGAATCCTCAACTGCTGCCAGCAGATCTTGGCCCATTAGGTCGAAATAATGGATGGAGAGTTCTACGGTCCATCCATCGGGACCGAGACTTTTTTCTTTTTTGAATCCTTTTAATACCTTGTATAATTCCTCTGTTGTGCAGGGAGCTTCCATAGCTCTCGCCTCATCTTCAATGATCATCTGTGGAAAGATTTTGGCTAATTCGATTTGGTCCTGGAGGGAGAGGTGCGCCTCTTCTTTAAAAAAAGTCTTGTAGTGTTTGTGAGCCTCTTGTTTTATGTCCTCTTTCTGGAGAGTGGTACTTCCATCCTCTGCCTCAATATCCCAAATGTATTTTTTATTTCTGCTCTGGTTGGAAAAACGATGGAAATACTAGGTATTGCTGTCACCACTGGAGAGCCAGAGCGCTCTACTCTTAAGTCGCCATCTATTATCTTCAGCCTATAGAAAGTGGAGTCTGTTTGTCTCTAATGAATTTATTTTTGCTACAATATCCTTTCGCTGGTTGTTGCAAGCCCTTTGTCTGTATAAAATAGAAAGTTGATTTTCAATTCTATTCAAAATAGCAGTGTCCTGTGCTTTTTTCGCTTTCAGCCAGACGATTGTGAGCGCTCTTAGGTTCTTTAATTTTCTGAACAGATTACCCTGTGCGTCCCCTAGTATCAAGTGGGAGGCGTTGGTCCAGGCCTTTTTGACTAAAACGTCGAAAGAGGGCTCCAGCAGCCAGGCCGTGTTGAGCTTAAACGGGTAGCTCGTCCCCAATTTTGCTTGTCCAAGCTAGAGGCATATGGGGCTGTGGTCAGATAGATACATAAAGTCAATCCAGGCCCGGGCCGTGTGCAG
>JASDQU010242688.1:118797-136774 GCA_032191745.1 Picea mariana
TTGTCACCCCAGATCTCCGAAGAGTTTAGCGTGAAGTTCAAATCGCCCCCAATAATGAGGTTTTTTATAGCCAGTAGGCCCAGGAGATCGAGCTTTTCCCATAAATGTCTGCGGTTCAGACAGGGGCCGTAAGTATTGAGCAAGTTTATGGTGGTGTTGAGTTCATAACAGGTGCCAGTGAGAATGATCCCTCCCGGACTCAGCAGAGGAGTTAAATCAAAGTGAGAAGGGTCCCAGGCCGCCAAGAGGTCGCCAGAGTTTCCCAAGGAGCTAGCCGCGCAGACCATCCAGTCGGGTCTGAGTGCTGTAAGAAAATTTCTTGCCACATCAACTTCTACCATTGTTTCTTGCAGGAAGACGATTGCCGGTCTGTATTTGTCGAGAAGACGTCTCATTGAGGCTATTTTCAGGAGTCCTCCCACCCCTCTGATGTTGAGGGAAATAAGTATCATGATTTTTCCCGTGCTTGGGCTTTTACTCCTCTAAGTGCCCGGTTGGTGTGTTCAGTAGGTTGTGAGGCTGATCTTGATGCCTCCGAGTTTTCCTTTTTCCTCGCGCTGCGTGTTTTGAGGGGTGAGATCTCTGAGCCCAATCCTCTGGACCAAGAGGGGGCTGTAGCCGTGTTCTTTTTCACTTCCGAGGACGATGGATTATTGTCAATAGAAGTCGGGTGTGTGGTGAGGAGCTTTCCAAGGTACAGTGGTATGGGGAGGGAGTCAAAAGGCAGAGGGGAGGCAGGTATGTCGGGAAGTATCAGTTGGTCCAGGTCCTGAGCCAAAAGCGGTTGTTCAGTGTAACCTGGGGGTTCATTTTCCGGGCGATTTGTATCGGTAAGGGGTTGTGTGAAAGTGGAGTCTATGAGGGGGGAGGCATTATGCAAGGGAGGGGAGAAGTGGGTTGAGGTAGGCTCAATCATCTCTGGTTGTGGTGTCAAGGCAGCAGGCTGGGGTATTTCAGGCGTCTTTGGAGTATCTGAGGGGTCACTAGGTGAAGCCGGTTGCAAAAAGTTGGTAAACTGTGTGTTTAAGGAGAGTATCTCCCAAGCAGATAGAGTTTTATACAACGAGGGGTAGAGAAGTTTTATCTTTCTTACCAAAGAGTAGTCTGGTGAATCCGTGTCCAAAGCTCGTTGTTGTGGAGTTTCCCCTGCAGATACATCTGACTGTGTGTCATAGCCATTGAAGCCTACCTCCTCCGACAGTTCAGCCTCTGATTCAGTGGGAGGGTATTTGAAGCATTCCCGTCTCAGGTGTCCGGTTCTGCGGCAAATGGAGCATCTGAACGGGATCCCTAGATAGTCCAGTCTTTGTGCAAACAGGTGACCTCTCCAGTGTATGTTCAGGACCTCCGGAAGTCCTGCATGAATATCTATCTCAACCAAGATCTTTGCCATTTTTCTCTCATTTGATTCCATAGAGGCAGAGTCCACTGTTAAGAATCGGCCCAATGAAGATCCGATAAGCTCTAAGGCCTGTTGGTTCCAGAGTTGAAGTGGAAGGCCAGGGAAGAGGACCCAGAGGTGTCTGAAGGAGAAGTATTCCGTTGAAGGATTGAACCTGAGTCTCCATCTTTTTAGCATGAGGCTTCCACCTCCTACTGCCCAGAACTTGTCTAGAATGCGAACAATATCCTCAGGCTTCTTGAAGATGAAGCCTAACCACCCGTTTTGTAGAAAAAGTATCCTGGGCAGATATCCTAGAAAGGGCTCCCAGTGGCTAGCTATCCAATCTTCCAATCTCAGGTTACATTTTCCTTTATAGGCTAGCCTGCCAATGAGGGCACAGAGTGCCAGGTTGCAAGCTTCAGTCAGTCCTACATCCATGCCCAGGACCAGTTTTGGGTGAGTCACTTTTGGTTTCCAAGCCCTCTGAGGTTTTTTTTTTTATGGAAGAAGGTCTGCAGGAAGGGGAGTTTCTCCTTTGAATGTTTCCACAGATTCTATTGTAAGCACTAGGCTTTTGTGGATTAAGTTCAGGTACAGGCTTCGGTGAAGATAATCCAGGGTTAGATGTGTGGAGAGTGGAGCCAGGAGCCGGAGGCCTGGAGATCTGTGTGCGATGATGGTTGCTTATCATCTCGTTGATGGAGGCGATGATGTCTGGGTGGTCCCAAGGGTCCTCAGTTTGTCCCTCAGATACGTTCGTGATCAGAGCCTCCATGAGTGTGGCTGCAGAATCTCCACTGGAAAAGTCTGCTGGAAGGGAGATCCTGATAGGATCGGGTAGGTCCCTGCCCGATCCAAGGAAGATGGTCTGGCTTGGTAGCAAAAGGTTTGTAGACAGGATTGGAGGAAAGTCAAAACCCCAAGGAGAAGTCTATGTCTGTAGCGAGGCAATGAGACAAGGTGAGTCTGACAGGAAATTGGAGCGTCTGTTTCAGATCTAGAAAATGGTCAGAGGTTACAGTGAAAAGCGGAGAGTGGGGGTAACTAAGAGACAAAATACCAATGGGGGGTAGAGTTGGTGGAGTAGAGTTGTCGTGTCTGTGAGAAAGAAAGATTTGCTCTATCCAATGAACTAGAAGTATCTACCTGCCCGAATCAGTCCCTTTTATCGTGGGTTCTGTTTTGTCCCCCAGCCAAAGCAACCAAGCACAGGGTTCGAAGAGGTGTAACACCCATCCCGACCGGTATCACCATTTTCAAGTCGTTCGGTCGCCTATACCGGTGCCTCCATATTTTCGTTTATAGGTATAAATTTTTGTTATTACATTTATTCATTTGTTTTAGTTTAGTTTTTATAATCTCTCATATTTTGACTTAAAAAATAATTAAAATATCTATTTATTTACCATGTTTTATAATCAATTTTGGTAGTTAGTAATTTAATTCTTGTTTAATAAATTTTTCTTTTAATTAATCGCTTTAGCACTAACTTTCCCTAACTTTTGATTATTTTTGTTTTAGTTACTTATTACTAAAATAAATACAAAAGAAAACATTTTATTCTTTAATCTTATTGGTTGCATTCTCTTTAGTTGTTTAAATTCTTTTAGGATTTAATTTTGTTATTACAAATGTATAAAATCAAACATAAAAGCATAAAATTAAAAATTGCATAAAATCAAATATCGTTAAAAAGTGAAAATACAAGGCAAAGAGATTCACGCTTGGACTCTAGGTTAGAGGAGAATTAGCCTGAAAGTTCAAAGTGTTTTCTTGTTGGGGGCTTTAAACCTAAGATGACATTCCCGTTTCTTTTCGCCTAACCTCACGGGAGATTGAGGTATTGGTGTTGGAGACTCTCTAATCCCTTAACATAAACAATATTCTTAGCTTGGAATGTGTAAACACTCATAGTTGCAAAGACCTTCCACTATTCATAAACACTATGTAAAATATGAGTTTATCCTATTAATTAACTAAAAAACATAACATAATTAGTATAATTTAATTAGTAAATAATACATTTTACTTATTATATTTCACATTTATTCTTTTAATATAAAATAAAAATAAAAGTATTATTTCAATTTATTAAAAAATATTATTATAAGAAGAATATCTATTGTTGATATTATAAATTAAATGTACTTTGATGTTCTTAAAAACATTACATGTATAATACATATTACATATTAAATCCGACAACCAACCTTTTTAATCTAAGATAGAAGTCGATGTCTTATTTCAATTTAATAAGAGTTATTTAAGGAGAATATCTATTATTGATTTCTTGGACAAAACTTATTTGATGTCTTAAAAGTATTACAACACATATTATATGAGAATGAGTTCAAGTGTATTGCAAATGATAAATTATATCATAATTTATGGTTTTGTTTTCTTTAAAATTGTTGTAATAAATTATTTAAAAGAATTGACATTTCATTCTAATACTTTTATAATAATGATTTTTATTTAATGATTTTATAATCATGGTGAAATATTAATCATTATTTCGAATACATAATGCGATTTGTGCATTTAGTATTAATAAAGAGTTGCACAACTTCAAACGAGATAGATAAGGATGAATTATATGATCATTATATAATTTTTTAAATATAATTAATTAGGATTAATGACATCTTTACCCGGTTGATAAAATGGTTTAATTACGCAAGAGTCGCATCAATTAACTCAATAAGAGTAATGCACAACTTAGCATAGTTAGACGCCTTACTTTACACTTTTGCATATTTAAGAGGGTTTGAAACATATTTCAAAACATAACATTAAAAGGGAGTTTGTTCAATTTTGGGTTTATATATCATTTTCTACAATTTTCTCCATGTCTCTTGTAAGCCTTTTATTTAGGTTTGAATGATTAGAATCTATTTGGGTTTGAATGATTAGAATCTATTTGATAATTCAATATGCCCATGCACATGCTAATAATTAAAAAAAAAATAATAATGCTAATCAAAAGTAACCAAAGTATTAAGCTTAAAATAAATATAAATATAAATACACCCAACCAGGTATGCATTGTGGTTCAAGTTAACAATCAAGTTTGATGAAAGAATTGAGATATACTTGTTCGAAGAGAAACATTGAATTTATAATTAAAATTAGTTGATAAATTTTTAACACATATATTTTGTCTTCAAAATAGAGAACATTATGAAGCTATGTCTTTTGATTCCAAACATTTTCTCACGTGATCTATTTTTGCCCCTGTCCTTAACTAATGATTCAATGAGATGAACTTCCTAGAAAAAAAAAATATGATAAACCAATACACTTTGATAACCTTGCATCCTAATTAAATCGTTCAAGATAGGTATTTTCAAGGAATTCTCAAATGTTGTTGTGAATTGTAGCATTGCTTTTGAAATGCTTAGTGATTCCTCAATGCTATAGTCACTAAGTGCTTACTTTAAATTAGATTGGCACAAAAGTATAATGTAAATATTTAGTGAAAATAGTAGTTGCAAGGCACACCTAAGAATTTTGAATCAACTTTTTAGTTCATAATTGGTAACATAATAAAGATAATCTAAATTTTTGGGAGATGAGAAGGTTGAATGCGTCATTCTTGAAGATGAACAATTTGTTATCATTGGTAGAACAGATTATGATTTTAGTTACGATGAATGTCAGAAGTTCTCATCAATAAACCAATATGAAAGGGAACAAAAGGATGAAATGTTTGATGCCATATTCCTATTGATGCAATCATTCTACGGTAATATTTGAAGGTTACAAGATAAGAAATATATTCATGAATCATTCACTAAAAATGGACCACTGATAAATGGTGATTTGATCCATATCTATACGCAACACCATATTTTTCCCACCAAATATGAAAATATAGTTCATGATATAGAGAATTTGCGTATATGGTCACATTAACATTTTGATTTTGTTAATTTTTAACGCTTATCATGGATATTTTAATTCTTTTTTTAATTCTTTTCGAGTAATGGATATTTTAATTCTAAGTATACACGGCATTCTTCGAGATCAATCGTGTTAGGTAGGATCTCTATTACCCTTGAGAGAAGGGATTTAACACTCAATAGGAAGGATCGACTCCACCCTGTGAACTAACTGAAACAATGAGAAACATGTGGAAGTCTTTATCGTGGTTCACTACACCCATAGTGCAGAGCAAAGCATTGCATGCCAGTTGGATTTACTTTGTCTGACAATATTTTGCAAAATGCTCTTGAGAGATTTATTCATGGCCTCTACTTGTCCATTTCCTTGGGGATGGTACGGTGACGAATGGTCATGTCTCAAACCCAGTCTAGATGCTAACTCTGTCATCATTTCATTCTGGAAGTGACTGCCATGATTAGTGATAATCTCCTTCGGGATTCCGAAACGATATAAGACCTGATTGAATACGAAAAATGTTGTAGTCTCACCATCGAATTTAACAGTAGGCATGGCCTCATCCCATTTAGTAAAATAATCCACGGCTATAATAATGTGATGATGCCCCCCAACTGAGGCTGGGTTGCAGTCCATGAAATCCACCCCCCCATTTAGTGAAGGGATCGATGGTAATGACTGGGTGCAAAGGGGCAGGGTGTGAGCGCATATTACGAGTGAAGACCTGGCAATGGTGACACTTCTTGAACTTCAACGCAATCTTTAAAAATTGACGACCAAAAATAACCAGCTCACAATATCTTTTGGGTTGTCGCAAGCCCGGATAGGTGACCACCACATGCCCCAATGTGCCAGTAATTGAGAACAACTTCAACCTCTTCGTGAGTTAAACAATAAAGAAAAATACCATCCACCCCTTGACGATATAACATCTCGCCAATAATGAGGTAGTTTTGGGCATGATGGCGTATATGTCGTCGATCATCTCTTGAAATATGCTGATGAAGCTTTAGGGTTTGAAGATAGATTAAAATATATCCATACCAGGGGTTTGAAGATGAGATAATGAATATGTGTTCATCCACGAATGAATCATCATGAAACATGTCCTCATCCTGCATAGGGAAGTTTGACATCAGTTACACAAGAACTAGCGACTTCTTGGATTTCGCAGAAGAAAAATCAAGATCAAATTCATGTAGAATCATAATCCATTTATTGTACTTCCCCCCTATGATACGTCGTGTAAGGACATATTGAAATGGATTGATATCCACAACTACATTTGTCTTGCAAAGTAAGATATAATGACATAATCGTTGAACCACATGCACGACTGCTAAGGCTATCTTCTCTACGTGCGAATACTTAAGTTCATGACCAATTAGATATCGTCTAAGGTAATAAATAACGTGCTCACGGAGCTTGTCATCCTCCTGAACTAGAACCATACCAATCGTCCCATCGGACGTGGTAATATAAAGTAAGAAGTCTCTACTATAGTCTCAGGGCTTCAACAGAGGTGTTGATACCAGAGATTTCTTAAGAGCATCGAAGGATTCTTGGGCTTGCTCATCCCATATGAATGGAGTCTCCTTGTTCAAAAGACACATGAAACCCTTAGTTATACTAGCATAGTTCACTATGAAAAAATGCATGAATTTGGCCTTCCCCTGTAAACCTTGAAGTTGTCGAATATTACGTGGGGGAGGCAATCGAAGTATTACCTCAACCTTCATAGGATCCACCATGATCCCATGCTCAGAAAATATGAAACCCAAAAGGCGTCTAGACCTAGCACAAATTATGCATTTGTGAGGGTTCAACTGAATGCGATAATAGCGACATCTCTCAAATACTAGTCGAAGGTGAGTCAAATGATCAACCCTCTTTCGAGAGTGAGCAACAAGATCATCTAAATAGGCTTCGACAATGTGCTTAAGATCATGAAACACACAGGTCATGGCGTGTTGGAAGGTTTCTCTTATGCTTTTAAGATCGAAAGGCATTTTCTGGTATGCAAAGGTACCCTAAGGAAAAATAAACATCGTATCGTTTTGATCCTCGTGTTTAATTTAAATTTGATTATAACCTGAAAATCCGTCCATAAACGAAAAGACTTCACTTTCTGCACACTCATCAATAATTTGATCAATGAAAGGAGTGGGGAAATTATCTTTAGGACAAGCTTTGTTTAGGTCCCTAAAATCCATACATACGTGGACGGTTCCTTGCTTCTTATCCATGAGAACAAGGTTGGACACCCTTTTGGTCAAGGTAACCGGGTAGATAGAGCCAGCATTGAGTAGCTTCTCCACTTATGTGTTAATAGCATGGACCTTCCTAGGATTTACAACTCTAAGTATTTGTCGAACATGTTTGGAATTCATATAAGTTTTAATTTTGTGTTCAACAATACTAGGGTCGATCCCTGACATCTCTTCATATGAATAGGAAAATAAATCTCAGAATTCTTTGAAGAGATAAGTGTAGTTCTAAATTTATTCAAGCGAACAATCTGCACCAATATATACATTTTCAATTTTACCAGAGGTTCGAGAGATGTCGATCGTGATGGTAGGAGAAATGTTTGTCATGTTTCCTTCGACATATACACCATGTGTATCTAATGGAGCCATGGTGTGACTGACCATCTCACTCAAGGTGGACCTACACTCATCCTGTTCAATCCATTCAAGCCCTAAGAGAAAATAAGATCTATGGTGAAGGTTGTCCCAAGGCCTATCCGGATGAGACATGGCTTCTATGATGGATTTATCCAAGGGTAAAGTATCATCAAGGCAATCATGTGAACAAGATGATTGGACATCCCATATGGTCTCTAAAATGGGATCCACCTCGTCCATCCATGAGGAAGGAGGATCTGGGTTTGTAGTAGCTTCTAGTATAGCTTGATACACAATCTCTACTGCGGACAATGACATTGCCATCTTGATGTGTGAATGGCCTTCATATGATGCATCGAGAGAAGGTAGGGTCCAAGGGTCATTTAGATATGACGTACGGAATGGAACAAACCGTAGTGACGATGAAGACTCATCGGAGATGACATTGATGTGCGCGATTAGTGTCGATAAATTGAAAGTTCCCATCAAAGGGGAGTACATACCGACACCAAATTTCTTAGTTTCTTGCTGAGAATTATCAATAATGGGGACTGAGGGTCCTGCAGATGCAGAAGGACTAGGATGTGCAAAGGACAATTGGTCGATTGTTACTATCTTGCCTTCATGAGGAAAACATAAAACACGGAAAATTGACGACACAACAACTGTCATAGCGTAAGTCCAATTAGGCCCTAGTAAAATATTGTATTCGAGAGGCACACCAACCACCTCGACCTCGATCTCCATGGTCTTTCCACCTAATTGGAACAAGATAGCAGGAAGAATACCATGGGGTCTGAACGAATGTCTATCAAATGCGGTCAAGATGGTCATGGACTGAGAAAGTGGTAGAGAGAGAATGGCTTTCCAACAAGATAAATACATAACGGATGTCGAAGCACCTTCATCAATGAAAATATTCTTGATGGTGACATTCATACCCTCCACATGGATATGAAAGGCCACATGATAAGGCAAGCAAGGTTCGACATCTGCAACATCAAACTTGATAACTTTTGAGCCACTCGGGTCTAGAGCTCCTAAAGAAAATAGCAAGGCATTCCTCTCTATGGGACATGTCTAGAGCATCTCCAAGGCTGACATTGCGCACGATGTTTCGCCCAAATCCTCAATAATCGAGTAAGTTTGGGCAGCTCTGGCATTAGGACTATGGGCAGAGCGCTTAAGGACTCCTTTCAGAATACGAGGCGAAGGTTCTGACTTATCAATATGCCAAGGTGTTTCTGGGGGAGGAGGCTTTGGACCTATAATAGGATGCAAAGAATCATAATCGTGATATCGAGTGGCTACATTGATCTCAAATTTAACCATATTGATGAATAGATGGCCACCATCATGTGCAGAGGGGTTTTGACTCTCGCTTGATGCATTTCCAATGTTAATTTACTAACTACCAAGGCCTATCCAGACGAGACATGGCTTCTATGATGGATTTATCCAAGGGTAAAGTATCATCAAGGAAATCATGTGAACAAGATGATTGGACATCCCATATGGTCTCTAAAATGGGATCCACCTCGTCCATCCACGAGGAAGGAGGATCTGGGTTTGTAGTAGCTTCTAGTATAGCTTGATACACAATCTCTACTGCGGACAATGACATTGCCATCTCGATGTGTGAATGACCTTCATATGACACATCCAGAGAAGGTAGGGTCCAAGGGTCATTTAGATATGACGTACGGAATGGAACAAACCGTAGTGACGATGAAGACTCATCAGAGATGGCATTGATGTGCACGATTAGTGTCGATAAATTGAAAGTTCCCATCAAGGGGGAGTAGAATAGATTTTGATTAGTTTGAATCAAGGCCAATAAATTGATCTTTCTGATCACTATGTTTGCTCCTCCATTATCGTTGATGATTATCTAACGATCACATATGTATCTGCTGCAGGAAAAATATGAAACCGAGAATATGATTCATCTTACTTAGGGTTTGAAATATATTTCAAAACATAACATTAAAAGGGAGTTTGTTCAATTTTGGGTTTATATATCATTTTCTACAATTTTCTCCATGTCTCTTGTAAGCCTTTTATTTATGTTTGAATGATTAGAATCTATTTGGGTTTGAATGATTATAATCTATTTGATAATTCAATATGCCCTAATAATTACAAAAAATAATAATAATGCTAATCAAAAGTAACCAAAGTATTAAGCTTAAAATAAATATAAATATAAATACACCCAACTAGGTATGCATTGTGGTTCAAGTTAACAATCAAGTTTGATGAAAGAATTGAGATATACTTGTTCCAAGTGAAACATTGAATTTACAATTAAAATTAGTTGATAAATTTTTGACACATATCTTTTGTTTTCAAAATAGAGAACATTATGAAGCTATGTCTTTTGATTCCAAACATTTTCTCACGTGATCTATTTTTGCCCCTATCCTTAAATAATGATTCAATGAGATGAACTCCCTAGAAAAAACAATATGATAAACCAATACACTTTGATAACCTTGCATCCTAATTAAATCATTCAAGATAGGTATTTTCAAGGAATTCTCAAATGTTGTTGTGAATTGTAGCATTGCTTTTGAAATGATTAGTGATTCCTCAATGCTATAGTCACTACGTGCTTACTTTAAATTAGATTGTCACAAAAGTATAATGTAAACATTTAGTGAATATAATAGTTGCAAGGCACACCTAAGAGTTTTGAATCAACTTTTTAGTTCATAATTGGCAACATAATAAAGATAATCTAAATTTTTGGGAGATGAGAAGGTTGAATGTGTCATTCTTGAAGATGAACAATTTGTTATCATTGGTAGAATAGAATATGCTTTTAGTTACGATGAATGTCAGAAGTTCCCATCAATAAACCAATATGAAAGGGAACAAAAGGATGAAATGTTTGATGCCATATTCCTATTGATGCAATCATTCTACAGTAATATTTGAAGGTTACAAGATAAGAAATATATTCACGAATCATTCACTAAAAATGGACCACTGATAAATGGTGATTTGATCCATATCTATATGCAACACCATATTTTTCCCACCAAATATGAAAATATAGTTCATGGTATAGAGAATTTGCGTATATGGTCACATTGACATTTTGATGTTATTAATTTTTAATGCTTATCATAGATAATAACACAATTAGGATCACTAAGATAAACACAATCACAAGATACACAACATTTTATTTTGGGAAACCCTCATGGGGGAGAAAACCCAACAAAAACTTCCTTAATATAGATTGCCAATACAATGCCAAGATAAAAGACCAAACCACCAAGAATATCCAAGACTAAGCATGCACCTCTCTCTTCTCCTTTTTCTAGCTGCAACTTCCTCCAAAACAACAACGAGGCTGATACAACGTTATCATCAACAACACTATCTTGATACAACATCATCATCAACAACACTATCTTGATACAACATCATCATCAACAACACTAGGCTGATACAACATCATCATCATATGGAAATAGAATGAGGCAAGTGCAACAACAACATTTTGTGGTACTCTGACAGATTGTCCTTACCAGACCTTTAGGATCTGCCCAGGAAAGAAAAGATTCCCTAGGATGTAAAATCCTAACAGAGCTACCACGTGGTACTCTGACAGACCATCCTTATAGGACCTTTGGAATATGCTCAGAAGTCATAATATTCCCTACGATATAAAATCATAACAGAGCTACCACTACTGACCACAGCTGACCACAACTGGCATATACATGCACAAGTACTTTGACAGACCATCCTTACTGGACCTTCAAGATCTGCCTAGGGATAATCAATCCCCTAGGATATAAAATCTTAACAAAGCTACCCATTGTTGGTCAGGATACTATAGTATCATCAACATAACTCCCCCTTTCGAGGGAGGTCCTTTTAGACAACACCAAGCTTGTATCGGAAGTGCTCAAACTTCACATGAGACAGAGGCTTGGTCAACACATCTGCAACATGCTCATCTGTGCCAACATATTGGAGATTTATAGCTCCCCTGTGCACCATATCACAAATGTAGTGATATCAGATCTCTATGTGCTTTGACTTATCATGGAACACATGGTTCTCTGTCATCTTTATGCAACTCTGGTTATCACATAGAATCATGGTGGCTTCCATCTCCAAATTGAATAGACATGTCAACAACTTCCAAAGCTAGATGGCTTCACAACTGGAGGAACATGCTGCAAAGTATTCTGCTTTTGCCGTGCTGAGAGAAATACTGGATTGCTTCCAACGCTGCCATGAAGTCATGGCTGACCCTAGACTGAAACAACATCCTGAAGTGTTATTTATATTAGAAACACTTCCAACCCAATCTAAATCAATATATCCATACAGTCTGAAGTCATGATCTCCAATATAGCTGAGACCATATTCCAACGTACCCTTAAGGTATCTCATCACATGTTTTGTAGCTACAAGGTGAACATGTATGGGCTCTACCAGATACTGACTCAAGGTGTTCACAACAAAACATATATCTGGCCTGGTATTCGTCAGATACATCAACGGACCAATAATTTGTCTGTACAGAGTAACATCAACCAATTCCGATGAAGTATCTACACGGAGCTTCAACTTTGTTTCCATGGGTGTGTTCATGGCTTTACATTCCAACATGTCAAACCTATTCATTATTTCAACTGCATACTTCCCTTGGTTAAGGAAGATCTTCTCTACGCTATGTTAAACTTCAAAACCTAAGAAGTAATGCATTAGGCCTAGGTATTTCATCTCAAACTCTGTAACAAGCTTCTTCTTACAATCCGTGATGAGATTTTCTTCTCCGGTTAAGAATAAGTCATCTGCATACAACAACAATATAATTGGATCATCATTCATAACCTTGAAGTAAAGGTTAGAATCAACTTTACTCTTGGTAAAGCCCATGCTCGTTAGGAAACTATCAATTTTTCCATGCCAACCTTTGGGAGCTTGCTTCAATTCGTACAAATCTTTCTTCAACTTGCAGACATGAGTCTTTCTATATTCAACTTCAAACCCTTGTGGTTGTTCTATATACACTTCTTCTTCAATAACACCATTCAAGAAGGTTGTTTTCACATCCATTTGGTGTAACTTCCAATTCATCTTGGCTGCAAGAGCTATGCTTGTTTTGATAGAAGTGTATTTGGCTACAGGAGCAAACATCTCTTCATAATCAATGCCTTCCTTTTGAGAAAATCCACGAGCTACAAATCTCGCTTTATATTTTTCAATACTTCCGCCTGCAACATGTTTTATCTTGTATAACCATTTGGAAGATACCACATCTTTGCTCTTTGGTCTGGCAACTATTTCTCATACATCATTCTTTATAATGGATTGATATTCTTCTGTCATGGCATCTACCCATTCTTTCTTCTAAATGACTTCTTCAAAGAAAGTAGGCTCCTTCTCTATGCAATCACACATCAAGGCCATATAGCTGGCGAATGGCTTAGGCTTCTTGCCTTGTCTCATGGTTCCTTTTGGGGCACCATACTTCTCTCCATATTGAATAAGTTCCTTTGCCCAAGCTAGCTTTCTCTTGTGAGAGATCGTCATCTGGGGAGGTTATTGAGATTCTATCATATCATGATATTCTGGAATCTCATCATCAGGGGTAATTGTAACTTCCTTCATTGGTTCTACAACTCTGGGAGCTACAGGTTCTTCTTCATATACTTCTTCAAGATGGCACTTTCTTGATCTTTTGAGTGTTGCATCTTCATCAAAGGTTACACCTCTACTGATCTCAATATGATGGTAACCTGGTATATAAATTCCGAAGGCCTTAGAGACCTCACAGTATCCAACAAATATTCCCTTCTTTCTTGAGGGATCCAACTTAGTTCTCCTTTCTTTCAGAATGTGTACAAACACTGAACAACTAAATATTTTGAGATGGCTTACTTCTAGCTTCTTTCCGGAGAACATTTCTTTGGGGGTTTTGAATCCAAGTGCACTATGGGATAATCTATTTTGGACATAAATTGTCGTTCTTACTGCTTCAACCCATAAGTTCATTGGAAGATCTTGATCATGGATCATAGTCTTCACTGCTTCCATTATTGTTCTATTCTTTCTTTCTGCTACACCATTCTGTTGAGGATTATAGGGAGTGGTGAGCTCCCTCTTAATCTTGACATCTCTGCAAAATATTCCGAATTCTTTTGATGTGTATTCTCCTCCATTATCCGACCTGAGTATCTTGATTTTTCTATTGGAGAGATCTTCTACCAAGGCTTTGAATTCCTTCAACTTTTTGAGTACTTCATCTTTTGATTTCAAGAAGTAAAACCAAGTCTTGCGAGAGTAATCATCAATAAATGATACATAGTATACATACCCACTTAGAGAGGTTGATGGAATTGGGCCACATACATCTGAGTGGATGAGCTCCAAGATTCCTTCTACTTTACTCTCACTATTTGGGAAAGGGTTCTTTATATTCTTTCCTTGTGCACATCCCTTGCACACACCTTCATGGTCAACCTTGAATTTTGGCAAACCTATAACTACCTTTCTTACATATGGTAAGGCTTTGTAATTGATGTGAGATAGTCTTCTATGCTAAAGTTCACATGGACTCCTAGTGGAGTGAGTCAAGGTTGAGTGACCTTTTAACTTATACAAGCCACCTTCTTCTGTTCCAATAACAATTGCATCTTCTATGGTTTTTCCTTTAGGCTACATAAGAAATTCACCATCTATGAATGCAACTCTGAATCCTTTCTTATCTAAAGCTGAGATATAAAGTAATTTCTTTATCAAACCTGGTACATAGAGTACATCCTTCATCTTCATCAGAGTTTTTGAATATAGCTAGTAAGTGGATTCTCCCATTCCTTTGGTACTAATAGTCATCTCCAAGTGAGACTTTCTGGGGAAAGTCCTTTTCTGTAAGGCTAGATAGAATGCCTCTCTGACCTATCATGTGCTTAGAAGCACCATTATCTATGAGCCAAGTATCCTCTCCAGGTATCACAGATCCTGAGAGGGAAGAGAATAAGACATAGTCTTCAACATTTTCTTTAATCATCTTTGTGGGTGGCTCATTATCTTCAACTGCATGGGAATGATGTCTTTTTTTATTTATTTTATTGTATTATTCCCTTATGGCATGAAAATTCTTAGGAATGTGTCCCATCTTATCACAATTATAACATTGATAAGAGGAGAAACCTTTTTCTCTTCTTTGTCCCTTATGATATTTTTGGAATCTCCTTGGAGGGTGAGATTATTTATGGTGTGTGAATCTCTTTGGGGAGTGAGATTCCTTATGAAGATGGTTCTCCTTTTGGAAATGATACCTTTTCTTTCATCCTTTAGCATGAGCAGCTGGGGCTTGGTATTCATCCCTTAATAACATTGCTTCTCGGTTGACTACTCTTGCTTCTTCTTGAACAAATTCTTCCCACAAGCTATCAAAATGGCATTTTTCTTTTCTTGCATAGATAGTTTGGATGAAGGCATCACAAGGTCTTGTGATACCATTAAGATTTTTCATTATGAGTTCATCTTCATCTAGGTTGTCTCCAATTTCTTCTAGCTATTCCTTGAATTGAGAAACCCTAGAGAAATAGTCATGAACTGTTTCTCCTTTCTGCATCTTTGTACTCTTGAGTTGGGTTCTCAGATTCATCTTCCAATTGATGTTCTTTCTTTCATACATTTTGGTTAGGGCATCAAACATTTATTTTGGAGTATTCTTAGAAGACACTTGAGGAATCAAGTGATCTTTAATGGAGTCTGCAATAATCCTTTTGGCCTTAATCATATCCTTCTTGTACTTTACTTTGGTTGCTTCTTCTTTGTGTTTTGGTACATTTTCTTTTATGAATTTTGCTAGGTCATTCTCTTCAAGAATGAGTCCAATTATGTACTTCTAGTCACGAAAGTTTTCCACACCTTCTAACTTGTCAACAAGCTCAGTGCTTGCAGACATCTTGACTTGAAGCTAGGAAAATGATCCAAAAATGAAAATGCTCAGAAACTAAATCTGAACTTACTAGGAGACGAGCTTGGCTAAGGCGAGTAGGATGGTGCTGTTAGATTTAAAAAATTCCAAGTTTTATCCCTTGAAATTTGACCTGCGGAAATATGGACTGGTACTTCTGGTACTAGTTCTGGTTTCCTGGTTTTCTGGTACCAGTCAAAACTAGGGTTTGACTTTCCAGAGGCTCTGGCCACTGAAAAGGTGTGCTCAAGCTGCCAATGAGTTTGCTAGGTCAGGGCACACTTCCCTAGGTGGTTTTTAGGAAAAAAATCCTTTCCAATAAAAAAACCTAATTTTCTTGTACGACAACAGTGACGTTTTTGATTATCCAGTGAAAGGTTCTCTCTTCCTCTTAGCTCTGGTACCATGCTAATTTTTAATGCTCATCATAGATAATAGCACAATTATGATCACTGAGAGAAACACAATCACAAGATACACATCATTTTATCCTGGGAAACCCTCATGGGGGAGAAAACCCAACAAAAACTTCCTTAATATAGATTTCCAATACAATGCCAAGATAAAAGACCAAATCACCAAGAATATCCAAGACTAAGTATGCACCTCTCTCTTCTCCTTCTTCTAGATGCAGCTTCCTCCAAAACTTGGGCACTAGATGAGTGACTTGAGTGAGTGTGAGAATGAGCTGCTATCATCTCTTATTTATACTGGCTGGGAGGTGCTAGGGTTGTGTCTCTTCATCAAGCAGGGCTGACTTCTCCAATTAGTGGTTAGAACCACTTTAATTATCCCTAGGGGTTGACTTCTCAATTACCACCATATAAACATGGTTTGACCAATCCAAAAAAGGGGATTTGGTCATATACAAGACCCGACATGATCAATCCACAAGAGGGGATTTGATCTATATAAAAATAACTCAATAATAATTAGAATATTCTTCACAGTTACAAATTTTCAATAGATTTTACTTGACACAAGTTTTCGATGATTAGTGTAGGACACAGGATATGTTTTGTTTTCTATTCATAACTTAGCTTCACTTTAATTATCTTTCTTAGCATATGATATGCAATTTTCTTTCGAATTTCATTCAAAGAATAAATTTTGATTTCATTATTTCTTTATACATCCTACTTTGTTACATTTATGGCTTAGTTTGTTATTTGGCAAATAGAGATGCTTTTGCTCAATGAAGTTTCCAGTTTTGATGATTATCTTACTTATGATTTGACATGATTGAGTTATTCTTGAATTGATGAAGGATGTCTATGAAAGAGCAAATTTTGTTGGAGTTTGTAAATTTTAACCTTGTACAATTAATTACTGCAAACATATACTTAATAAAAAAACATAAAAGATACAATGGCACACACACACATTACACACAGATTTTACCATGGATCTCTAATTACAACAATATAGAATTGTTTCAGATCTACTCAAACTCTTAGTGCTGATTTGATCTCAGCCGTTGATGATCTGTCTCTTTGACTTCTGTTGCGTTGTTGGTCTTTACTGATGATTGTGCTTATTTCTGCAAGTATTATGCATTAAGATCTGGAAATGATTGATTGCTTTTTGATCCTCTGTGGCTAGGTGTCTTGAGTCATCTGACATCTGGAATGAGGTTGAAACTACCTCCACAAACTCTTTTTACTATTCCTTAAACTTTTCCATCTGTCTTTTCGAGTAATTTTTCTGGGGGAAAAACTTACAGTTGACGGTGGGTGATGGCGATGACAGCTTAGATCAGTGTGGGTTTGTTATGGGGTAGTGGTTGGTCAAACGGTCATAGGGGAAGATGTGATTGGTTATGAATAGGATGACGTGGGGGAAAGTGTCCAATAGGGAGATGGGATGAGTAGATGCGGGAGTGTAAACGATAGGGATAGGTGGAGAGGTGGACGGTATCGAGAATGAGGGGACATGTGGCATGTGGTGAGAGGGGAAGTATAAGCGGGAGGTGACGTGTAGTGAGAGGAAGGACGTATAAGCAGGAGGTGATGGTAGGGAGTGTAGTTAGAGAGGTGATGTGACAGGTGAGAGGGTGAGCGATAGAGTGAGTGGACAGGTGTCGAGTAAGGAGAGGAGGAGTGCAGGCGG
>JASDQU010242689.1:15076-36433 GCA_032191745.1 Picea mariana
CTTCCTTTCCATAACTTGTAGGGAGTCTTATCATTGTTACTTCTTAGCATTCCTCTATTCATAATATTAATTATTGTATGTATTTATTTTTCCCAAAAGATGTTACCCAACTTGGAATATTTCAACATGGTTCTTGTCATTTCCTGTATTGTTCTATTCTTCCTTTCAACTACTCTATTTTTCTGTGGTGTCCTCGCTACTGAGAATTATCTTTTTATTCCATGTTCACCACAAAAACCCATGAATTCCTTTGATGTGAACTCTCCTCCATTGTTTTATCTCAAACAATTGATTTTCAAATCCATCTCGGTTTCAACCATCTCTTTGTATATTTTGAAGTGTTCAAATACCTCTGACTTCTTCCTGAGAAAGAAAACTTGGAGTAATTCTTGTGTAATCATCAACCAATAGCATCAAATGTTGTTTGTCATTTAATCCCTTCATTATTGTAGGTCCACATAGGTTAGTGTGTACAATCTCCAATGGTTTTTTTCGTGGATTAATCTTTTGATTTGAACTTGGTCCTGGTTTGTTTTCCTTGTAGATAATTCTCACATAGAATATTTGTTGGATTTTAGATCTTAGGTATCTCTTTCACTTCTTCCTTTCTATTGATTTTGACAAGGTTATTAAATTTCAAGTGACCCAATCTTCTGTACTAGAGCCAACTTTAATTTTATTTTCCTAAGAAACATATTTCCCTTCTAATTTCATTCAAGACATATATGTTGTTTGGGTTATTCTATATGTAGCCACCAATTTGCTTGATCCTTCTTTCCTTATTTCACATTTTTTTGAGTCAAACAAAAGTTTGTGTCCTTGATCACACATTTAAATTACACTTAGAAGATTGTTCTTCATATCTTCGACCAATAGAACATGTGTTGCCTTGGCATCTTTTCTTCCAACCTTGGTTGTGCCTCTACCTATAATTATGAATAAGTTATCATTTCCAAATGAAACCGATCCATCTCGTTCCTTTTTAAGGGTCAGAAACATGTTCTTGTCACCTGTCATATGCTTCGAATAATCGTTGTCAGCATACCACCCACTTTTCTTGTGTTTCGCTTGTAGAGAAAGTGAGCATTATTCAGTGTTGAATTTATCATGCTTCCTTCTCCATATCCTTTGTGGTTCCTACTTGATATTCTTCTTTGGTTCCCTTTGAGGAAAAATCAGTCTACAATATTTGTCCATGTGTCCAAAGTTGTTGCACTTGTATCACTCTACTTCATTTCTTAGTGAACCAAAAGTGGTGTGATTTATGTTATGTGCTTCATGTAACTTTCTAGGATGGAATTTATAGTTTCTTTTGTTCTTGGAATAGGCTCTACAGTTTGCAACTTTGTGTCCAAAATTTTTACAAGAATAACATAAACCAAGAAAAATGGTTTGATACCTAGATGTAGGGGATATTTTGAATGATGTTTCTCTTTTGAAACCTTCTTCTTCTTGAGATATTGTTGATTTTTTATTTTTTGTTTTGAATCTTCTAGGTGGTCAAGTTCCTCTATGATTTTCTTCTTGAGTATTCATGTATTTCTCTTTCTTGATAGCACCTCTAACGATTTATGCATAGCTACTTGGTTTTGCTTCCTATTCTATCATCTTGGATCTCGAACCTTTATCAGTTTGCATCTAGTTGTATCCTATCCTGGACCTGTCATAGTATGGAATTTGAATGTTGATGATATCATCCAATATTTCGGTGTTGTTCTGCGTCATGTCTTTCTTCTGAAGATATTTTCTTAAAGTGATAAATTGGATGGCAGGAAAATAATAGTGATAAATCGGATGGCAGGAAAACAATGAGTTCCAATTTTAAAGTTTCTTGTACTAAGTTTGATTATTTTCTCAGTTATATGTTTCTATTTGTATTGGCTTGCTATTTTATATTGTGGAATTATATCTCTAATTCAAAAAAATAAAATCTTTTGGTTTTTTTGTGTAAAATAAATAGTTTAATAAATATCTCCTATATCACCATCAATATAAATCAATGCTATCATCTTTGAGATTCACATTTTTTTCACTATTAGAACCTTTTGATCAAATCTCATAGGTAAATATATTAGAACCTTTTGAACGACCATTGATTCATAAACTTCTTCTCCCAGTCCTCTAATATTGTTCAATATTTCATCAAGTCACAAAAAGTAGGCTGCAATGTCTTCATCTTCCTTCATCTCCAATTGCTTAAACTTAGCTCTAAGGGTTTGAAGATTAGCTCCTTTGACTTTGGCATATCCTTCATAAATATTTTGAAGTTTATCCCAAAGATGCTTTGTAGTCTTGTAATGCATAACTTTGAAAAACATTGAATCATCCAGACTGTTCAGAATGGTTCCTTTAGCCTTTGAGTTTTTTTTGTTGACTTTCTTTCCATCTTTGTTAGTCGGGGGAGTGCTTGGTTATACATATTTGTCTACTACTGACTACCAAACATCAAATCCCTATGCCTTTAAAAAAAAAATCATCCTTTTATTTCATAAGGAATAATTATGACCATCAAACCTTGGTGCTCCAATCTTAGCATATTCCATGATCTCCTTCAAGTAGTTAAATTGTTTCTTGAAGGACCTGTTCTGATACCAATTGTTGGAATACTGAGGGAGTGGTGAATCAATATGAGCACTAATACTACTTTTAACCACAATACATTATCTTCAAATTTATCAACAATTTATCATTTTCATTCAATATACCATCAACGATATAAATCAACAATACATAATAAAAAATCACATGAACACAGTACACCAGAATTTACGTGGAAACCAAAATGGGAGAAAACCAATGAATGATTTTCTTATATATCAAAGAATACATTCATTTGAAGCACCAACTTCCCAATTCTCTAGATACAACTGGAAGGAGGCTACGACCCCCTATTTATAGGCTCCAACCTGAAGGAATCTAAAAATCCCCGAATTCTCTAGCTCCAACCAGAAGAAGGCTACAACCCCTTGATTCTTAGGATCCAATATGAAGAAATATCCAGCTCCCTGAGTTCTCTGGAACCAATCGGAAGGAGGCTACAACCACATTTCCTCATCCCTTCCTATCACCCTGAAATATAAGTGTAGACCAAACTTTCACTACCATAATCACTCTCACTACCATTGCCACTGTCACTGTCACTATCATCAAACTGTGACCTTTCAACCTATCATTGTATCCAACCTGTCATTTTCACTGTACCATCAACCTATAATTGATAATCAACAAGTGTTATACATATACCATACCATGCATCAATTGTGTACTAGCAAAAGTAGTATAATATGCATCAATCATGTACCATAAGATATTCCAAATGTAGATACCATAACATCAATGATGAGTAGCTAAACATGTATCCAATCAAGTACCATGTACTATAGCATCAATCATATATAAAAAATGTACCATATACCATACCATCAATCATGTATAGACATGTACAACACCATCAATGAAGTTCCTCAAAGTACCAAAGCATGTCCCTCATGCATATACCATCATGTACCAAATGTATACCTCAACCATATACCAACATCTCAAATATATGTCATATATCAAGCCAGATGCAAGAGTATACCTTACTCAACCATGTACCCAAGATGTGCCCCAATCAAGTGCCAATGCAAAACATGCCTCAAGCATGCACCATAAAATAACCAAGGATAACCTTCAAAACAAGTGCATAAACATATATTTATCTCTGTAGTTGACCTATTACACAGTAGTGATGACCTGTAACCTTTCCTCAGACCTTAGCAATAAAGCACTAGAATTTCTCCAATCATTTCTTGTCCTCGTGGGACTAAGACCTCTTGTCACATGGGGCCTTGCATGATAGGCACTAGGAAACCCACGGTGGTACCTCAAGGGATACTAGTTGTCTAACCTATGAGGGTCATTCATATTAGTGTTTACTCAGAAAACCTAGGTCTCCTTTGTAATCTTGAAACTCCCCCACTTCTCACTCTTCCCTACCTCATATTTCGTCGTCGCAAACTTTCCAAAAGATCACTTACTCACAAGAAGATATTCAATAGAAGGAGTTTGTGAATGTTCTTGTGAATGACTTCTTGAGGTGTATTTATAATTTTTCTAGATAACCTCTTTCCTTAATTTTATGGATTCTTGATTTTTTTGTTATAACCACTTTACCCTTTCATTAATTGGCTTGTAACCAACTAGGGGTTTCTTAACCATTTTTTGTGGCTTCTAATTTTACAAGGCCATAAATCCTCAACCATGAGGAACCACGTGGTGTACCACCTATCACCGGAAACGTCATGACGAGGAATATCATTCCATGAGTGGGTTACTTGTATTTAAATTGTTCTTCATGACCTTTTTCCTTCATCAACTTTGTGTTCCATAACCACACATGTGCGGCTACTAGACTTCTTCAAGGGTTGACATCAATGACAACCAATCTTTCAACACTCTAGAGATGGTTGAGAATTATCTTGGTTTCTTCTAGAACAAACACTTATTTTCAAAGCTTTTGGAAGGTTACTAGTAGAGCACCTTGCCTTAAATAATCTTGAATATTTAGCAAGATACTAGGAGGATCTTCTATGGTTTCTAGTGGACAACCCTAGATATCACCCTAGATCCACTTGCATCTCTTCAAGGGAGTTCTTAATTGACCCCATATGTCAAAACAAATATAGTAGGCACTAGTCTTCTCCCAATAGTCAATCTTAAAACTCAAAATTCAATCTTTATTTTATGTTTTAGGGTTAAATTAGGGTTCAATAACAACTTTTGAACATTTACAAGGATAAGAAAGCTATATGTCTTGGTATACGTGCATATAATGTTTCTTAATAATCATGTTTTACCATAGAATTTGTCATGTTCAATTTATAACACCCCTAATAGGGATAAACATGTTGATATCTTGGATTGTTATATGCACTTTAAATTTCATCTTTTGTTGGTTTAATAAAACCCTTGTTTAATCTATTATTTTAGCCCTAATGTTCATTGGCTTATTACTTGTTCAAGAGACAGAATTATTGTTGTTGTAATTTGACACTTTTCATACAATGTTTTCAACAACCCTTAGTTTTTCTTAATTTCTAGTGTTTAGGGATCACCTTGCATCAAATATTGACTTGACAAACTCTCTAAAGTTTTTGTAGGTTCCCTCAAACCAAATCTATAATTGACTTGTATTATACAACTAAACCCTAATCTATTTGGCATATCTCATTGGTGGTATTTGGGTATATGTTTAGGAGGATTTAGACTTGATTGTGTCTTTCCTTAGGAGTTGTAAGCTCGACCAAGAAATCCTCCCTTGTGTTGGATTGAATCCTTCACTAAAAAGAGGAAAAAAAATTTCCTAGGTGACAGTGGTGACATATCTCGATGTTCCACTAGTCTTGGCACCTTGTGAAATATTTTCACTAAGGTGTTAGATTGTGTGGTAACATGTACCAAAGAAAATTGGAAGTGACGAGTTTGTATTGATTATAGGGAATTGAATAAATCCACTTTGAAGGACCATTTCCCTCTCCCTTTCATTGATCAAGTTCTAGACATATTAACAGGTAAAAAGTATTTCTCCTTTATTAATGGATTTATTTGTTACAAAAATATTCAAATTTCCCTAGAATATCAGGACAAGTCCACTTTCATGAGCATGTGGACAACATATTCTTATTTAATACTACCTTTTGGATTGTGAAATTCCCCTACTACCTTTCAAAGGGTTGTTTTAGGTATATTTTCTAATTTGATTCATGATTGTGTTGAGGTGTACATGGATGATTTTTCTATATATGGTAATACTTTTGAAGAACAAATGAATAACCTTGGGAAATTTCCCACGAGATGTCACAAACAAACCTTTCTCTTAGTCATCAAAAGTGTCATATGTTATTAACTAAAGGAATTTTTCTAGGCCATCATATATCTCCTATGGGTATTCAGGTAGACCCCACTAAAGTAGAGGTAATTTTGAAACTCCTAGTTCCCACATCTCAGAAGTATGTTTGTAGTTTCTTAGGGCATGCAAGATACTATCATCATTTCATTGAAAATTTTACTAATATTGCATCACCTTTATTTACATTTCTTTCAAAATATAGTGTTTGTTTTATGGACTAAACAATGTTATATTAAATTTGAAACCTTGAAGGAGGAACTATCTATAGCACCAGTATTAAGGGGATCAAATTGGTCCTTAATCTTCTACATATCTATAGATGTTTTTGATACATCTGTTGGATTAGTACTTGGAAAAAGAGAACAACACTGACCTTATGTTATCTACTTCATCAATAAGAATCTTACTTTCATAGAAGTAAACTATATGGTAACTGAAAAATAATTTCTTGATGTTGTCCAAAACTTTAATAAGTTGCATCATTACATAACTAGCTATCATGTCTCTGTACACAATGATATTTCATTATTCGTTATGTTATGAATAAACCAAATACCAATGGTAGAGCGACTATATGGTTACTATTGTTGTAGGAGTTTGACATCATCATCCTTGATAAACCTGAGAGAGATAATGTTGTTGTTGATTTTCTATACAGGCTCACAAATAGGGTGATGTCATTCTTGTTGTGAATTTTTTTCCTAATGAACATTTATTTTCATTATCTATTAACACAAATTGGTTTGCAGAGGTTTCCAACTATTTGGTTGTAGGAAAGCTTCCACAACATCTCCCACCAAAGGAATGAAAAAGAGCTATTAGGAAAAGTGTTGTGTAATCATGGGTTCACGGCCAATTCTTTCATGCATGCCTGTATCTTTTTATCCAACATTGTTTTCGAAAAGATGAAGTCTATGAAATCCTTAAAGCATGTCATGATCCTTGTGGGGGTCACTTTTCTGACAAGAGGACTACCAAAAAAATACTCCACTTGGGATACTATTGGCCTACCATATTCATGGATGCCAAAAAGTATGTCATAAGTTATGACATTTTTCATAGAATGGGACGACCAATTCAATGAAAGGATATTCCTCTATAACCTTGGATTTTGTTAGAGCATTTCAAAAAATGGGCTCTAAACGTTTTTGGGCAAAATCAACCCACCGTCTCAGAAGAAGGTATATATCTTGGTATGCACTAATTATGTGAACAAGTGGGTTGAGTCCAGGGCTCTTATAGAATCAACTAATAAAGTTGTAGTTAATTTCTTATATGAAGATATTTGTTTGATTTGCAGTTCCACATGAAATTATCACAGATTAAGGGACATTGTGTACATCTAAGATCATCCAATCCATCACAAAATAGTACCAAATTCAACATATAACTTCCTCACCATATCATCCATAGGCCAATATATAGGTTGAAGTCACCAATAGATTTATATAAACCATCTTGACCAAGACAATGGCTCTACTAAGTTATGTATTATTGATGAGAAAAAGACCCCACTCGTGGCTAATGGTCATTGAATGAGGTTATATCATAAACTTATTTCCAAGGGGAAGTTTTTAGTTTGAATTGGAGGTTGTGAGTAACGTGACTATGTCACTAGAACCTACACCTTCTTGATTTATTTTCTTGGAAGAAAAATAAATCCTAGTAGTGAAAACTTGTTTTCAGGTGCTACTAGACCTTGTGATATCAAAAAACCAATTTTTATTTTGACATTTCTTGGTTTAAGAAAATAATAATAACAACAACAACAAAAATAATAATAATAGTAATAACGATAAGGATAAACATCTTCATGAGGTGTTCAAGGATTCGACCATCTCTATTTTACTACAAAACCAAATTATGTCTTGCTACAGAACCAAGTTCTAATACAGATCTAATTTTGTTCTACAATTCCACAACATTTTTTTATTGCTACAAAACCTAGTTCTTTCTTGCTATGAAACCAAGCTATGCTACGGATCTAGTTCTATTCCATAATTCCATAGTAGTTCTATCTTTCTAAAAATGCAATTTTTCTACGAAAATTCATTTCTAGAAATCCATCAAGTCCTATCATTTTCAAATGATCCTTTCTACAGAGTATAGCTATAGAAAATTGCTACATATCTTTGTTGTAAAACCTTGTTGTAGATCCTTGTTGCATAACTTCGATGTAGATCCTTGCTACAAATGTTGCAAATTCCATCGCCATGATCACTTTTTAAGCATTAGGATCGTTTCATCTTCAATTTCAGTTTCGATGCATGGTAAGTACAATGGGTATGCATCATTTTCTATAATTTTTAGATTCAATGTTATTGTTTGGGTTGTTGACAATGTTTTATTGACACTGATTCTCTTTTCCTAGTAAAACAACTTTTTCACATGAATTGAATTCCTTTCTGAAATGTCATATCAAATGCCATTAAATTGTGTTGTACCTCCCATCGTTTCAAATATTTCTCATGACATTCCATCTCATTTCATATCCATATGACCATCCCTATCATTATGGGCAACAATTATTATCTGTCATGTGGCATGCATAACCACTATCGTGTTCTTCTCCTTTCAAATAATACCACATATACCCATGCAAAAAAACCTTTATATTTTGAAAAACATTACAACTTTTATCTCTATTAGAGCGCTCTTGAACCCTACAACTCCTTTATATCATGGGTGGGTCTGATGTGCAACACGAACTGATGAAAATTAATCTTTTAAAAGCTAAGCCAATTGTTATGAATGTATTGCAAGCAATGATATCACTAGGTTACTTTGAAAAACTCTAAGGATTTTATGCTACCTTAGCATTAGAATTCACCCAATCCTTTTGGTTGTTGACAATTGTGGTTCATAGGGATTGCATGCATGTCACTAAAGAAACCATTGCTCAAGATACTATTTTACCATGGACCAATGAGTGTTGGTTAATATGGAAGACTATGACCAACCTGGCTCAAATAGAATTTATGGAGGGGAATAAGACTCTGCAATGCATTGGTAAGGGTGTTAGATGCACCTCACTTCCTCAACCATGTGTTGAAGTGGCCTATTTTATCCAAAAATATATTATTTATGAATGGATATTTATATGCTATTTCTTTATCATTTTTCATATGTTGACTCACTTAGGACACTATTTCCATCAAAGCATTCCCTTCTTTCTTCTCTACACACTATGAAATATGGCCCAAATAGTTCAATGCAACACCAAAGTCCCTACAAAGAGTTTTTTATTGCGATGAACTTATCAAGATAATTATTGTTTATGGCCTAACAAAGAGGGAACAAACTTGGAACACATTCATTTCCAAACAACCTACTCGAATTGAAGAAGAAGAGTAGGAAGAAAATATCGATATCAGGGAGACAAAGCAGGATGAACTACGGCCTAGTATCCTAGTTGTTGAGGATTATGAGGAATCCCTTGCTATTCTTCCTCCTCTGAGCAAAGAAAACATCATCTTCCTGCAAGTACTAAATTCTACAGAACCAAGTCTACATATGTTGTGGAAGCTACTATAATTGTTACATCACAAGCCGACACTAGCCCTAGTTCTATCCCAACTATGGAAGCTCCATAAGAACCTTTTGATCTAGTTGAAAAATGTCCACATGATCTAGAGCCTTTCATTTCAACTGCATAATATCCATAAGTAGAAAACCCTTTCAATTTGACTACCTAATATATACATGAAATAGATTCTTTGAGTGCAATGGATGAAGCTACGAAAGTCACTCATTCTATCAAAAGAGTCAAGAAGGTAAATATTCAATTTGGCAAGCCCTTTGTCTAGCAGAAACCCTCTTTTTTTTATTTACTAAGGATGAATCAAAAATTACATAGAATGAACAAGGGTTTGTGCAAGTGATTGGTTTTTGTTAGAGGGAAATTCAGGATGTTCAATGATATGTCCAATTTGAACATTTTGATTGATTCCATTAACGAAATTGAGAAACCATCTTTCACTTTGTGTGAAGGTGGTGTTCCTCATAGCTCACCCAAAGCTACATAACTTGTATTTTTTATAGTTCCATGATTGATCTGGCTACTGAAGCAATGAATATTAATGATTCTTTAGGGAATAATGTTGCTCCTTTTCTTGTATATTTACAAGAAAATTTCACCACTACTAGGAAACCAGCTACGAAAGGTTCCAAAGACATTGATATACAAATAGAGAAATTACCAGTTGATAGAACAATGAAAGAAACCTTGGATTATACATAGGTCTCCCTTCACAATGAGAATATTCTTTTAGTACAAGATAAGGTGGAAAAGTGGAAGAAATTTGTTGAATCTTTCTTACAAAAACATAATCAAATTATTCATAATGTGAAGGAACAATGGGCCACATTTTACATGGAAATAAAGGAAAGATGGCAAGTTTTATGGACTAGCTAGAAAATAAAGTAAGACAAATAAATAGTTAGAGCAAAAGTTACAAGAAGAAAAACAATAGTTGTATGCTTTGACACATACAAACTTGGCTTGCAAGTTCGCCTCCAATTTGTGCAATTTTACTAAAAGAACAAATGTTGTTGTTTCAAATGAGGTCAATAATTGCAAGAAAACATTTTAACATTCTGAATCTTACATAGATTTTGGAAATATCATGTTAGCGTAAATGAAGAAGATCAAAACCTTATGTGTGAACTTTATCAACATGACCTCATCCTTAGTCATGATAGAGGTTGGAATCCTAACCCTTTTGTGGGGGGTGTTCAACTCAATACCTTTATTTATTTTCTTAGATATCAATTGCAATGGAGTGCTACCCTTTCCCAAATAGAGCATGACGAGGCACATGCAAATTTATGGATAAGAGGAGAAACTTTTACTCCATTGAATACTCCAATAGCATGAAACGTTTCTTAAAAAAACTCGATTTCTCCCCCATATACATCAAACCCAACATACAATTTTTTTATTTTATGTTGATAGGATAGCCTACACTCAATTAGAAACCTTGGTGACCTCCCAAAGGTAATGGGACTGCATGATAGTAACAAAAAACCAAAGGGAAACTTTGGGTTATCCCAACTTTAACCTATCCATACTCATATGTGTTTGTTATATCACTTGATTGAAGAAATATATCACACAATGGACTATATTATAGTTTTATTTTCCTTTGATATGGTATACATCACCAAAGTATAAATATAGTCTACTCTAGGAACAAGTAGAAGAAGAAGCACTCTGGAAATTTGTTGTTAGAAGGTGAGGTTATATTGAGTTAGGATGAATAGGACATGGTTCTTAAAACTAGAGTAATCTTCATGAAATATATTCTTGCCCAGTCTCCTCTAGCTAGGGGGAGATGAGAAACCTCAATTTTACCCTCTTTCACCCATCATTATTCTTTCAGATTCCACCTTTTATTTTTCCTTATATAATATTTTACACCTTTTTGATGCCCAATTCATGGAATTAAGGCTCAAGGTAATCATTCTCATAAATTATGAAAGTTTCCTTTGATGTTTGATTAAATTGTAGATTAAGGATTTTTTTATTGTTTGAGATAGTGTCATTAACGTGTTGTCATTGATGCCAAATGGTATAAAAGTATGTAGAGTTCATGTCAAATAAATGTATGCAGTATGACATTATGCAAAGATTAAATCTTAGGAGGGTTAGTGAATGAAGATCGGAAGTTGAGAAGAGATTACGCACATGAAGCTTAGATTAAAGTATGTAGAGATCAAACTCAGAAGGAAGAGTGCATTGTAGAAATGTCATCGGGATCGATGGAAATACTAAAAATTCGATCGATGCACACAAAAAGGTGAGAAGCCTCAGTAGTTGTCCGATCAAGAAATTGACGGTGTTCATAGTCTCATGTAACGGGATTTATCCCACATTGGAAGTGCGAAAAATATTATGTAGGTTTATATACACAACACTCTCCATAGCTTATCGACACATAGTGCAAGGGTATGGTGGGGGATCTAGGTGCTTGGACTCCTCGATAATCTCACCAGCTTGGACCCCAGGACGACCTGTTCGGCCGCCTACCTTTTGGTCAAAGCGACAATAACTGTCCAACTGATGACAAAGGATCTCGGTCGTTCATTGGAAATACACTTTTTATATATATACAGTGCACGTCGGTCATATGGGTGACCATGGGCTTTAGGATCATTGGAGGACTAGTCAACGATCAGATCAAATTAGGATCATTGGATACGCAAGCGCCAGATCAACGGCAGGGATATATTGTGGATAGCGAAGGGAGAATTAAACTATACGTTATTTCCAATCCTGCAATTATTCTAGATCGTCAGATCTAATCTATTCAAAGATCAATGATTGTGGTTGACTCACCAACAATCACACAACTTCAATTGTGGATTTTGGGTGATGGGCTAAACCACACGCAAGTTATTATTCTGCAATCCACATCAACCGTTGGATAAAGTTAAGTGGAACGATAGGATAAGTAATGACGAAGACCATCTCATACAAAGTCCTGAAGTAAATGAGGACCGTCTGATCTTTTCAGAGCATGCCAAGGTAGCAGTGGTTAACTTCGGCACTGACCACTTTGGGAGAAACGGGTTGAGAACAAGTAAGATCACCTGAAGGTTGAAGTACCAAAGCAAATGTGAACAGTCAGATATGAATAACACTTCATGAGATATCAAGACCATCAGATCATGTTTAGTGGAAGGACAGAGTAAGCCACAAATGTCTCGAAATAAACGTAATTCATCTGATCTGAGGAAACATTTCAGAAGATATCTTGACCGTTAAATTAAGGAAAGTAGAAGAATAGGATAAGCATGGCCAAAGGCCTGAAATCCTGAATAGTCAAATTCCAGATAGTCGTTGGATCATGTTAAGGCTTTTCAGGTTAAAAAATGACCATTGGATGAAGTCAAGGTACTCGAGGTTTACACTTCGGGGAATCTCACTTCGGGAGAACTAGGAAGTGGAGAAATTGAATTACCCAAAGTCCCGAAGGCTGAAGTTCCGATGTCACTCTCAGTCGTCGATCTCGGATATAGTTTGGGAGTTAGGACAACCGTAGATCCAGGAGAAGAATATGTGCCACATTGAGAGATATATGTTAGCAGACCACATCAGCAAGGACACGTGGTGTAATCAATTGATGACAAGTGTCAAGGTCCCATAGGTACTTTAAGCATACATAAGCCATGAATCTAGGTGACACATGGAAACCACTCAGGAAGTGCCACATCAACAAGTTACATCACTCCGGGAGTTTTTACTTTGGGAGTTTCACCACCAGCAAATTCCCTAAGTCCCGAAGTCCCGAAGGTAGAAGTCCTAAAGTGGACATGAGTCGTCCAATATGAAGAATGCTTCGGGAGCAATCTTAACCATTGAATATTATGGACATGCGTTTGTTATTCGGGAGATTTTTAAAGAGGTTGGAAGTCCCGAAGGCCGAAGTCTTGAAGTGGACATGAGTCGTCTGATATGAAGAACGCTTCGGGAGAAATCTCAACCGTTGAAGATTATAGATGCACGTCTGTTATTCAGGAGATTTGTAAAGAGGATGGAATTCACGAAGGATGAAGTCCCAAATTCCCAAAGTAAACGAGAATCGTCCATGTCATCGGGAGATTAAAATGTGACCGTTGATTTCGATAAGTGATCAAGCACTCACTTGGCCTGGCACCTGGTCACCACCTATCGTCATATGGAATAATATAAATAAAGTTGAAAGATAATACATCTCTTAAGTTGATAAGCCCATGGTTTTGCGTTGTCGGTCATATGAAAATGGTTTGAAGGAAGCACCTCAGCAGAACTCATTTTTTGCAGTATTTGCAGAGATTATGGTTAAGTTAAATGAAGAGGTGTGATGGTCCAAACGAAAGAAAACAATGCGTTATAAATCACACCCATTTTCAGATTATATAAACGAGAAAGAGTGGTGATAAGAAAGAGTCTCTGCAGTTCAGATAAGAAGATCAAAACGGAAGCAGATTTCAAGAAGAAGAATTGTTGGTTCTAATAGGTCTGTCAATGTCTTATTGAAGATCAAGAATAGAAGAAGACAGAGAAGCAGTTATGCAATTATGTATTTGATATAGAATACCTTTATTGGACTACAGTAGATTCATTGAAGATTAAATGATAGAATCCAGAGAGCAAGAGATAAAGTTTGACTGCAAATAACCAGAAGACCATACAAGCAGAGGTTGTAGCAGACAAGTAGAAAGTACAGTAGTTAATGATCCTAAGAAGACTTGAAGAATTGATAGTGTCTCTTTGTGTTTATGAACACCTTGAATAGAGCACAGTAAAAGAGTTATAAGTTTTATAACCTACATAAAGGGAGGAAGAGTGGAGCAAGGGAAAACAAGTCCAATTCAAAAATTCAAATCTGATAGGACTTGTGTTAATGGTTGTATGAATCAAATTCATTGTAGAGAAGAAGAGATTGAATTGCATTGTGAAATTAAGGGTGGTTGGGTGGTGCAAGGGAAAGTTGGAGCCTACAGGGGAGTAGGTTCTTCCTTGTCATTTGTAGTTGACTAAATAGGGGGTCGTATCCTCCTTCCAATTGTGGCTGGTAAATAGGGTGTCGAAGCATCCTTTCAATGGTAGCTGATAAAATAGGGGGTCATAGCCTCCTTACAGTTGTGGCTGGTAAATAGGGTGTTGAAGCATTCTTTCAGTGGTAGCTGATAAACTAGGGTTTTGTAGCCTCCTTCTAGTTGTAGCTGGTAAATGGGGTGTAGAAGCATCCCTTCAGTCGTAGCTGAAGAAACTTGGGGACAGTCTCTCCATCAAGTTGTATCTTGAAAATAGTTTTGTAAAAGAACAATTTATTAATGAGAAAAGAGTTGGTGGTTTTCCCTGTTGGGTTCCACAATAAAATCATGTGTTCATAAAGGTTTGTTGTTCAGCATATATTTCTTAATTGAATAATTAATGTGTGTGCTTAATATTGTTGGAATTAAGAAGAAAAAGTAGGAAATACTGATTCACACCCCCCCCCCTCTCAGTATTGTTGGATATTCCATCAATTGGTATCAGAGCAGGTTCCTTTAAAGAACAGTCTAACAAACTGAAAGTAAGATCAAATTAAGCACACATGGATGGACAAAAGATTTACTTTGTGAATGGAACTCCAATACCTGGAAAAGAAGAATACATATTTTGGAGTACAAAAATGAAAATTCATTTGAAGGCATTGGGACTTGAAGTATGGAATTCAATGATCACTGATTACTTCCCACCCAACAGAGTAAGGACTTTTTCTCAAAAGAAAGCCAAGAAAAGTAACTCAATGGAAATGAATACAATCCTTGATGGATTACCTGATGATGTCAAAGAGAAGATAGGTGAATGTAACTCTACAAAGAAAATTTGGGACAAGATAAGAGACCTCTACTCAGATGATAAGTAAAATGAATCATTTCAATCATAACAAATTTCAGTCTACAACAATTCTAGTGATGAAGATTATTTTGAAAAATACCCAGACATTGAAGCAAAAGTCAATCTTGAAGTTGATATTGAGTGTGCTTTGAATGATATGAGAAAATATAAACAAAGGTGTAAACAACTAAAGGATATCATGCTGGAGCAAAGCAGGAAACAAGATTCAAAGAAGAAAGAACTTGAGAAAATCATAGTTGACATTAGAATCCAATTCCAACTGGATCAAGAGAGATTGGAATCCTTGGAACAATCTATTAATAAGGAGCAACAAAATTTTGAAGAGCTAAAACAATAGCAGCTATAAAGTGAGGAAGAAAATCAAACCTTAAAAAGACAACTAATGTTCTCACAAGAGGAGATACATAGTTCAAGACAGCAAGTAGCCATTGGCATGGAAGAAGCCAAGAATTTAAAACAGCAAGTTGTTTGACTCAAGGATCAATTGAAGAATGTTGAAAAATTCAAGATAGGAACTGAAGCCCTTGATAAAATTCTCAGTCTACAAATATTTCCCTCGAACAAATATGGCCTTGGATATGACCAAGTACACATGGTTAAAGGATCAAGTCCTATTACTTAGATTGATGTAGAAGATGGAAAGTGTTGTGATGATACCTCCAAAGAAAGAACTATGCAGCAGAAGGATGACAAGAATGCAAACTCATATGCTCAAAGACCTACTCATCCTCCCAACACGAGTGCATCCTATGGCTATTGTTTTTATTATGGTCACGAGGCTGCTGACTATAGATCCAAGAGACATGGGTTGAAAAAACAAGAAAACGCATGCAGTTCAAGTGAAATGAAAGATCCTAACAACAACACTGGGCTTGGGTATGTGAAGAAAGAAAGTACTATTTCCCCTACTTCTAATACTAACAAAAGGGAGTCAACAAATAAATTCATTTTAAGAATATCTTCACATATGTTCATGGGTTATTATTATTCATGTAATAACTATGGACATAAAGCTATGAATTGTAGAGAATATGGAAGGAAAAACTTAAGGGGTAAGAACTATAACCTTAAATATAACCAAACAGTAAATCAAGTTAAAGGCAGAAATTATAACTCCTTTGCACCTCTACAAGAAAGGAACCTAGAATGCTTCAGATGTCACAATTATGGACATAAATCTAGTGATTGCATATTAATGCAAGTCTCAGAAAAACCAAAGTTCATTAGAGAGAAAAATAAGATTGTTGAGAGTGCAGATGTCAAGGTGGATGATTTAAAAACAATAAGGATCAAACATCAAGAGACTATACTTGACAATGAAGATGATGATGAGTCAGTTGGTACACAAGCAGAAGTTGTGAATCTTATAAAGAAGGTTGAGAAGTAAAACACCCAAATCAATTTCTTGAACAACTCCATGACCTTGGATGAGATATTGGAAAATCAGAGATCACCAAATGACAAATCCAATTTTTTCTATAACAAGGAAGAAATTATTACTCCTAAGAAATATAATGTAGGTCTCTCATTTATAAAGTGAAGGCGGGTCTAACGCGGGTCCTTCATGTTCAAACAATGTATAGAAGATCATATCAAGAAGACATTCAGAAGCTACTCATACATCTCAAACCTTGGATTTTAGGAATCATGAAAAAAAACAAGTTGTTAAGATCAACAACAATATAAGATGCTGGAACTCAAGAAGATAGTCAATGGGAAATGCTTCAAACAATACGACAAGAAGATTAAAGAAAACATGGAATAAAAATGAAGGTGCAGTAATAGAATATCTGAGAACAAATTTCAACAAACCAGGTCATTCACATATGTGGATAGCAAAGACTAAACAAGTGAACATGGGTGAATTCAATTGTTGCAAAAATAATTGCAGTCATGTGACAAGCATAGTATAAAATTTCTCAGAAGAATTTAGAGCAATGTATAGTAGAAAAGTATCATGGATAGAGATGGATACATCTGGCTATAAATCGATGAGAACCAATGGATAGATCTAAGGGTCATTTGAAAAATATGAGCTACAATTGTGCAATGTTCTAATAGGGCAGAAGTATCTGCAGCAGTAGCATTATGATGTACAAAATGATATACATTACATCCAGTAGAGATAACAAGAGGAGATACCTTGTTAGGAAGAGATACCCTTTTTAGAAACAAAGGGGGAGAACAATCAGAGGCAGAGAGAGAAGACTGACATGGGGAGTTATTCAGTTATGGCACCCAGAGCATGATTATAGGGGGAGTTACCAGAGTTCAGATATTGATCAGTAGCATATAGACAGACAGATCATAGGAGGAGAAATAATTTGCCATTGATGTCAAATTGGGAGAGTAACTTCAGAGGACAGAAGCGTCATCACAGGGGGAGATTATGTATGAAGTTGGTGTGTTGCCATCAATGACAAAGGGGGAGATTGTTGGACATAGTGTCATTAATGTGTTTTCATTGATGTCAAAAAATATAAAAGTATGAAAAGTTCATGTAAAATAAATATATGCAGAATGACAGTATGCAGAGATTAAAGCTCGGGAGGGTTAGCGAATGAAGATCAATTGAGAAGAGATTACGCACATGAAGATCATATTAAAGTATGCAGAGATCAAGATCAAAAGGAAGAGAACATTGTATAAATTTCTTTGAGATCAATGGAAAGACTGAAAATTCGATCGATGCACAGGAAAAGGTGAGAAGCCTCAACAGTCGTCCAATCAAGAAATTGACGGTGTTGATAGTCTCATGTAATGGGATTTATCCCACATTGGAAGTGTGAAAAATCTTATGTAGGTTTATATACACAATACTCTCCATAGCTTATCGATGCATAGTGCAAGGGTATGGTGGGGGCTCTAGGTGCTTGGAATCCTCGAGAAGCTCACCAGCCTGGAGCCAAGGATGACCTGTCAGGCCCCCTACCTTTTGGTCAAAGTAATAAGAATTGTCAAACTGATGACAAAGGATCTTGGTTGTTCATTGGAAATATTATTTTTATATATATACAGTGCACATTGGTCATATGGGTGACCATGGACTTAAGGATCATTGGAGGACTAGTCAACGATCAGATCAAATCAGGATCATTGGATACGTAAGAGCTAGATCAATGGCAGGGATAGATTGCGGAGAGAGAAGGGAGAATTAAACTATACATTATTTCCAATCCCGCAATTATTCTATATTATCAGATTTCATCTATTCAAATATCAACGACTGTGGTTGACTCACCAACAATCGCACAACTTCAATTGTGGAGTTTGGGCGACAAGATAAACCACGCACAAGTTACCATTATGCAATCCACATCAACCGTTAGATCAAGTTAAGTGGAAGGATAGGATAATTAATGATGAAGGTCATTCAATATGGATTCTCAAAGTAAATGAGGACCATCTGATCTATTCAGAGCATGCCAAGGTAGCAGTGGTCAACTTTGGCACTGACCACTTCGGGATAAAAGGGTTGAGAACAAGTAATATTGTTCGACAACACAAGTATTCCAATAGAGGACGAACACCTTCAATAACCACTCACATAACCAGATCAAATATCAACACACCGATGTTTTCATGTGGTAAAACCCCTACGGGGAAACATCCATGGCCCCAGCCAATGCGGCCACTTGGAGCAGTTTATTAATGCAAAAGAAAAAGATTACAGAGAGATTTTACAAGAGAGTTTCTCACAATATATCATCGGAAAATGACCCTCCATTCTCTTTAAATAAAGATCATGGATCAATCAGGTGTTAAAGCACGGATCAATGGCCATTAAGATGAAGGAGAGTATGAACCATCGGATCACTCTATGTCGGGAACATATCATGACCGTCAGATTTCCTAACTACAAATGCATACAAAAGAAACACACTAAGAAACACACTTTTACCTAACGACACATTAGACCAAGTAGATCTTAACTAACTCCTAAGTGTCTAAAATATCCTAACATCCCCCATTAAGAACAACTTGGGATAGGATTGAAGGATTTACAATGGTGACACAATAGGATAAAGGAAGGAGGCATTAGAGCCTATCCCCCTTTAATGAAAACTTCTTGAACTCCTAACATAGATCAAAGTTTGGAAAACTTCTCTTCTGTAAGAGACTTTGTGAAAATGTTTGAAACTTGATCTTCTGTAGGACAAAAGACAACTTTAATAACTTGATCATGAATGAGATTTCTGATGAAGTGCATGTGTAACTCGATGTGTTTTCTACGCTGATGTTGAACTGGGTCTTTGGTGAGCTTGATGCCACTCTGATTGTCGCACCAAAGGCTGGTCAAATGTTGCTTCTAGAATCCAAACTCTAAAAGGATCTGTCGAATCCACAAGGCTTCCTTACTTGCATTTACTGCTGCTCAATACTCTGCTTCTGCTGAAGAAAGTGCAATAGCCTATTGTTTCTTATAGGCCCAAGTGACAGGTCCTGAACTAAGGCTAAAAACATAACCTGTAGTAGACTTCTGATCATCAGGGTTGTCATCCCACTCTAAATCAATGAAACCAAAAAATAAACGAGTCCCCCCTAAACTGTAATTTATCTCGAACTGAACTGTACCATGGACATAGTGAAGTATCATTTTAGCTACTTTCCAATGGATTTCATGGGGTGTTTTCATATAGCAGGCAACAAGACCAACAACAAAGGAAATATCATGATGGGTATGAGTCAAGTATAAGAGGATACCAACTAATTGATGGTACAGGGTGGCATCAACTTTGGGAGAAGTACAGGTGGTAGTAAGCTTGACTCCAGACTGGAAGCGAGAAGCGGTTGGCTTACAATCATCCATGTGAAAGTGACGAAGAAGGTCACAAGCATACTTAGACTGGGAAAGAAAAATTCCTTCATTGGTTTGCAAAACTTGGAGGCCAAGGAAGTAGTGAAAAAAACCTAAGTTTGTCATTTCAAACTTCTTCTTAAGGTTGGTTTTCACATGGTTTAAAATTTTTGAGTCACTACCAGTAAGGATAAGGTCATCAACATAAAGGACAAGGATTATGAGATGGATTCCTCCTTTCTTGGTATAGACATTAGGATCAGAATGGCATGTAGAGAATCTAGTGGCAATAAGAAAGGTCTCCATTTTGGCATACCAAGCTCGGGGAGATTTCTTGAGACCATAAAGAGATTTCTTAAGGTGACAAACAAGTCTAGAGTCATTCTGGACATAGCCAGGAGGTTTTTCCATGTAGATTTCTTCTTTCAAATTTTCGTGCAAGAAGGAAGATTTAACATCCATATGATGGACCTCCCATTTATGTGAGGCAGCAACGACAAGAACAAGGCAGATGGAATTCAGTTTGGCTACAGGGTAAAAGGTTTCATTCAATTCAATTCCTTCAACTTGGGAAAATCTGTTGGCAACTAATCGAGCCTTGTGTCTTTCAACACTTCCATCTGATGCATACTTAGTTCTATAGACCCATTTACATATGACAAGTTTTCTTCCTTTTGGAAGAGGTACAATATCCCAAGTATCATTTTCCATTAAAGAACAATAATCTTCATTCATTGTTGTATCCCAATCTAGATGACCTGAAGCTTCTACAAATGTCTCTGGATCATGATTTTCTGAAACTTAAGACAAAAGAGAAGAGACTCATTGTAACTATGAACATGTTTGACGTTGATCTAAAGGATCACCGACAAGACCACCAACTACTTCTTGTGTTGAACACACCCATCTAGGAAGCGGTGGAGCTGGTGTTGGTTCAGGTTCAAAGGAATCATCTAGAGGAAAGTGAGCAGGCGGAGGTGGATTTTCATCCTCACTACCATCATCTGAATAAGAAACCAGAACAAAACAAGGCACAAACGTCGAAGATGGCTCACAGAAAAAAGAAGGCACAACCGTCGAATTAGGCCCGCAGGCCAAAGAAGGCACAAACGTCGAATTAGGCTCACAGGCCAAGAGAATTTCATCAAATGTAACATCTCTTGTAATAATAATTTCATTACAATGTGTTTGAAGAAGTTTATAACCTTTGACATCTTCAGAATAACCAACAAATATACACTTCTCACTTTTAGGCTGCAATGCTTTCCTTTTCTCATC
>JASDQU010242689.1:36483-60322 GCA_032191745.1 Picea mariana
CCTTTTCTCATCAGGAATGTGAGCCAATGCTATACTGCCAAATACATGGAAGTGACTTACATCTGGTTTAATATTAGTCCAAGATTCTTCTGGTGTTATATTTTTAAGAGCCTTTGTGGGAGTGTGATTTACTATGTAATTTTCACAGTTGATGGCTTCCACCAATTACTTTAGACTTAATCCCTTAGATTGGATCATACAATTAGCCATTTATTTTAATGTGTGTTTATTTCTATCAACAACACCATTTTGTTGTGGTGTATATGGAATAGTGTATTTCATTTGGATTCCCTATGTAGTGCAATAACTTGTAAAATTATTGTTCACATATTCGCCTCCATTATATGTTCTTAACCTTTGAATTTGATGTCCAAAATGATTTTCTACAAGGGCCTTGTAGGCCAAAAAATTCGCTCTTAAGTTTTAAGAAGTAAACCCAAGTACATCTGGAAAAGTCATCAATGAAAGTTAAGAAATACTTGCACCCAGAAAAAGAAGGAGAAGAAAGTGGACCACACAAATCACTATGAACAAGCTACAAAGGACCCGAGGTGTGCCAAGAGGCACGTTTTTCAAAACTGTCCCGATGATGTTTGTCGAGAACACAACCAGCACAAACACCATCTTTTGATTACAAAGTTCCTACCATGAGCAATAGTTTAGATGACCAAACCACTCATGCCAAAGTTTGCTCAAGTCATCACTATGAGAAACAAAAACTGATGAAAAAGATGATGACCCAAAGTTGTCAAACTTGTACAACCTGGTAATATCATCAACAATTCTAGTTGCAAGAACATGATTAGGATCTTTTAGATCCTTTATTACAACTTGGTGAGGTGAAAACTCTACCATTTTACCTTCACCGGAATGAGTGATTTGATATACTGATAGAAGGTTATAAGAAAGACTTGGAACACATAATACATCATTGGAATGACCATTTTCTACTTGAATTTTTCCAGATCCTTCAACACTAAGAGATCTATCATCACCAACAAATATATTCTTGGTGTTACATTCATGTAGAGTAGAAAATATGTCTCTATCCTTAGCCATATGATAAGATGCTCCCAAATCAATAAGCCACTTATCAGAAGTAGAAGTAGAAGGTGTATTGAAGGAGGAACCAGAAGTAGAAAGTGCATGTCCATGAGAAGAAGAAGAAGAAGAAGTAGGATCAATACCGATGTTGTACTTCTTCATCACTGCTTCTAAATTTTCCATCTTCTTGAAACATTTGAACTCATCATGACCATCTTTATCACAAAATTTGCAATGTTTGTCCATCTTCTTATTTTTATATTTTGCTCCCTTGTCTCCATTCGGAGAAAAATCTATCTGAGTGGGTTTGGGACCCTTATATTGCTTCAAGTTGTTGTGGCGAGGATGTTTTTTCTTGGGATTATTGGGTTTATCTTTCTGCTAGGCAACTAAGACTTTGTTGGAGGTACCTGCAGTGTTAATCACTCCAAGTTGTACAAGATTATCTTCCTCTCTAATCAAAGCAACACAAAAGGACTCAAGCATGGGTTTTTCATAATCTTTCCCTAGAGCCTATCTCATGGCATAAAAGGTAGATACAAACACAGAATATACACTACCTAGCTTAGAAATAATAAGATAGATGCAACGCTCTTCCTCCATTTTTATCTTACATTCTTCACATAAAATTCTTAGTGTTTTAAACCTAGATAGATAGTCTCGAAGGAAAGAAAAAACACTTGGACTCAAGGTCAGTACTTGGTTTTCTAGCTGTTGTGCTCGAATAATATTGAGTTTACCAAACACAGATTCAATCTTGTCCCAAGCTTTTTCGGGGTCATCAATTTCTTGGAGGTGGTATCTTAAATCAGGAGAGATGGACATTCTGATTAGTCCATATGCTTCATCACTCCTATTAGCCCATTTGGATTTCTTATCATCATCAGTGGGTTCTTTTTCCTTTCCCAAGGTAATCTGGTATGTACCTTTACTTCTAAATAAATCTTCCATATGAGATTTCCATTGGAAGTAGTTGGTGCTAGTAAGCAAAACATTACTTGTAGAATCCATATTAAATATGCAAATAATATGGATTTAAAAACTGAACCTGATGATATGGATGGAAAGATCTTGAAAAGTTATGCAGTTTAAAAAATGGCACTAAAAACAGACTTTGTATGTGAGATTTATGCCCTTTAAAAAAAAGGCATAAACGGTAACCAAATGACCACGTGATAGTGTAAGCTACGTTATGAAGTAACCCACTTTTATAAAGAGAAGTGGGGATCACTTTTACAATGAAGTTACTTTATAACATAAAATTTGCATGCAAAATAAATAACTCTAAAATAAAGTATTAAAGCTGCTTATAGTGATTCACTTTTATACTTGAAGTGAAATACACTTTACAATTTTAGCATGAACTTTTTCAAAAAAAAGTAACAAAAGAGAGACTTGAACTCAAGACCTCTTACTTAATAGGGAAACTTTTAACCAAATTATCTAGCGAAACATATTGTAATGTTCATAAGGAGGTTTGGGGGTGTTGTTGTTGTGGAAGATGGCCTTGGAGAGCGTGCTAAAAAAAAACTATTTTCACACAAGAAAAAAATTCACTTGTCGATGACAACAAGGGTTAGATCTCGGTTAGCTTACCCAGAAGATGCGCCTTTTCCTATCTATTTCTGATTTTCCGAGATCACACAGGGTGCGGGGCAAAGATAATACGTAGACCTAAAAGAGTAGAAACCTAGAAATAAATAATACAAAACCGAAATAAAACCAAAATACTACACTTCAAAAAAATTTTAAATGTGTATTCAAGCTTTATACCTCTGGATCTGACCATAATGATCATATATTGGGAAAACGAAAACCTTTTCTAGTGAAACAAAAGATGTTCTTGAATTCAATGCATGCTCCGGATGAAATGGAACAGTCCTCACAGCCCAAAAATGTACGAAAATGACAGAAAATGGAGATGAGGTAGCTTAGCTTCACGATCTCGATCTACAACAGGAGTGGGTGTTCAAATAGGCTTTGATACCATGTTCGACAACACATGTATTCCAACATAGGACGAACACCTTTAGTAACCACTCACATAACCAGATCAAAGATCAACACACTGATTTTTTCACATGGAAAAACCCCTACGGGGAAACATCCACAGTGCCATCCAACACGACCACTTGGAGCAGTTTATTAATGCAAAAGAAAAATATTACAGAGAGATTTTACAAGAGAGTTTCTCACAATCGATCATTGTCAAATGACCCTCCATGCTCTTTAAATAGAGATCATGGACCAATCAGGTGTTAAGACATGGATCAATGGCCATTAAGATCGAGGAGAGTATGAACCATCGGATCACTCTATGTCGGGAACATATCATGACCGTTGGATTTCCTAACTACAAATGCATGCTAATGCATACTAAAGAAACACACTAAGAAACACACTTTTACCTAACAACACATTAGAAAAAATAGATCTTAACTAACTCCTAAGTGTCTAAAATATCCTAACAAAGATCACCCAAAGGCCAAAGTACCGAAGAAAATGTGAACCATCTGATATGAAGAACACTTTAGGAGATATCAGGACCATCAGATCATGTTTAGTGGAAGGAAAGAGTAAGCCACAAATGTCCCAAAATAAACGTAAGTCGTCTGATCTGAGGAAACACTTCGGAAGATATCCTGGTCATCAGATCGAGGAAAGTAGAAGGATAGGATAAGCAAGGTCAAAGGCCTAAAATCTTGAATAGTCGAATTCCCGACAGTCGTTGGATCGTGTTAAGTCTTTTCAGGTTAAAAAATTACCATTGGATGAAGTCAAGGTACTCTAGGTTTTCACTTCATAGAATCTCACTTCGGGAGAACTAGGAAGTGGAGAAATCGAATTACTCGAAGTCCCGAAGGCTGAAGTTCTGAAGTCACTCTCAGTTGTCGATCTAAGATATATTTCAGGAGTTAGGACAACCGTTAGATCTAGGAGAAGAATGTGTGCCACATAGGGAGATCTACATTAACAGACCACGTCAGAAAGGACACGTGGCATAATCAGTTGATGACAAGTGTCAAGGTCCCATAGGTACTTTAAGCATACATAAGACATGATTCTAGGTGACACGTGGTAGCCGCTCAGGAAGCATCATGTCAACAAGTGACGTCAGCAAGTTACATCACTCCAGGAGTTTTTAATTCGAGAGTTTCACCACCAGCAAATGCCCTAAGTCTTGAGGTCCCGAAGGTCGAAGTCCCAAAGTGGACATCAGTCGTTTGATATGAAGAACACTTTGGGAGCAATCTCAATCATTGAAGATTATGGACACGCGTATGTTATTMGGGAGATTTGTAAAGAGGTTGGAAGTCTCCAAGGTCGAAGTCCTAAAGTGGACATGAGTTGTCCGATATGAAGAACGCTYCGGGAGAAATCTCAACCGTTGAATATTATAGACAGGYGTCTGTTATTCAAGAGATTTGTAAAGAGGGTAGAATTCATGAAGGACGAAGTCCCAAAATCCTGAGGTAAATGAGAATCGTCCATCTCATCGGGAGATTAAAACGTGACCATTGATTTTGATAAGTGATCAAGCACTCGCTTGGCCTAGCGCCTAGTCACTGTATGTGATCATATGGAATAAGATAAATAAAGGTAAAAGATAATACATCGCTTAAGTTGATAAGCCTATGGTTTTGCATTGTCAGTCATATGAAAATGGTTTGAAGGAAGCGCCTTAGTAGAACTCGATTTCTGCAGTATTTGCAGAGATTATGGTTAAGTTAAATGAAGAGGTGTGATGGTCCAAACGAAAGGACACAATGTGTTATAACTCACACCAGTTTGAAGATTATATAAACGAGAAAGAGTGGTGAGAAGAAAGAGTCTATGCAATTTAGATAAAAAGATCAAAACGGAAGCAGAGTTCAAGAAGAAGGATTGTTGGTTCTAATGGGCTTGTTAATGTCTTATTGAAGATCAAGAATAGAAGAAGATAGAGTAGCAGTTATGCAATCATATATTTGATATAGAAGACCTTTATTGGATTGTAGCAAATTCATTGAAGATTAAATGATAGAAGCCAAAGAGCAAGAGATGAAGTTTGACTGCAGATAACCAGAAGACCATACAAGCAGAGGTTGCGGCAGACAAGTAGAAAGTACAGCAGTTAATGATCCTAAGAAGACTTGAAGAATTGATAGTTTCTTTGTGTGTTTATGAACACCTTGAAACGAGTACAGTAAAAGAGTTATACACGTTATAACATGCATAAAGGGAGGAAGAATGGAGAAAGGGAAAACAAGTCGAAGTCAAAAATTCAAATCTGATAGGACTTGTGTTAATGGCTGCATGAATCAAATTCATTGAAGAGTAGAAGAGATTGAATTTCATTGCGAAATTAAGGGTTGTTGGGTGGTGCAAGGGAAAGTTGGAGCCTGCAGGGGAGTAGGTGATTCCTTGTCAATTGTAGCTGACTAAATAGGGGGTCATAGCCTCCTTGTAGTTGTGGCTAGTAAATAGGGTGTCGAATCATCCTTTCAGTGGTAGTTGATAAACTAGGGGGTCGTAGCCTCCTTCCAGTTGTGGCTGGTAAATAGGGTGTCGAAGCATCCTTTCAGTGGTAGCTGATAAACTAGGGGGTCATAGCCTCCTTTCAGTTGTATATGGTAAATGGGTTGTGGAAGCATCCCTTCAGTCGTAGCTAAAGAAACTTGGGGATAGTCTCTCCATCAAGTTGTAGCTTGAAAATAGTTTTGTAAAAGAACAATTTATTAATGAGAAAAGAGTTGGTGGTTTTCCCTGTTGGGTTCCACAATAAAATATTGTGTTCATAAAGGTTTGTTGTTCATCATATATTGCTTAATTGAATAATTAATGTGTGTGATTAATATTGTTGGAATTAAGAAGAAAAAGTAGGCAATATTGATTCACCCCCACCCCTCTCAGTATTGCTACATATTCCATCATTTACTCTGTATTTATTTATGTTAAATAATCAATCAAGTTGGAGTTGCTACAAATCATTTCCAAAAAACAGGATTATTGTTGCATAACACACTGCAGGTCCATGCTACAGATCACAATAGGTCCATGTTATGGATCACTACAGGTCATTGCTACATATCACTACATGCTTATTATTATAGATCAAATTGCACTCTAATGTTGCAGATCTTATACTACATCTCTATGTGTGGGTTGATGTTGTGGATTGGATGTTGAAGGGTATCATTTTGAATTCACGAAAGGTTATCTCAACCATGTGAATATTTGTTGCAGCAAAAATACAATTGGAGGTACGTGGTGCAAACTATAAAGTTGTTATTGAGTATATACATGCACACTAGTAGTTAGCAACTGAATTTATTCCTTCTAGCTCATATTCTATAAGATATTTAGTTGTTCCCTATCAACTTAAGGAATTTATATTTAAATTTGTTGGAACATATTGAGAATCTTTGATTCTCAAGTGCATTCATTATAACTCGGTTTTGTAATTATGTTATAAAAATGGATATTTGTTCTTGCTTAAAGGTTGAGAAGAGAGACAATATAGAATATAGAACGTACAACATACAATAGGGTAAGTGAAGTTGGTATATGTTGTATAAACTCTTTCTTTGATTGAAATACAACCCTTTGTTGAAGTTCCCACATTTGTGATTTTTAGTTAGATCTTTGTTCTATAGAGATAGGGCATGCTATGTGAGTGTGAAGTTTCTTATAGATATTAACTTCTATGTTTTATTCATTTGAGATGAAGCATTTTTCATTACAATTGTTTCATGCTCTATAGTTCAATATCTTAACATGTTTCTTATCTTTGTTATTTAATCTTGAATGCATAAGTGTGTGACTAAGGGATTGATCCTAACAATTGTTTGTTTCTCATTAAGTGTTCATGAATTATGTATATTAAAATATAAAGAGTGGAATAAATTCTTTTGATGAATATGTGATTGCTTTGATTTTTGGAAAATATAGAAATTAAGTAGATTTTAGAAGTTATTGTTTACTTTCCAACATTTTTGAAATCATATACAAAGAAAGTCTCTACATTTTGCACATATAATGCGCAGTATCTCGCATGTTTATAGACCCTTGGTTTGACATATTAAATGAACAAGTAGATTAACATCCTTGTTAGTACAACAAGGAGATTAATTCACTTATCTCTCTCATTAGTATTTCACAAGTCTACATATATTTTCCCACTATCCACTTGAATTTGAATTCATTTTCCTTTTTCTTCTCCTTATTTTATGGGTGCACTAGTAATTAATTTTTAAATTAATAAAAAGTAATTTTCTTCTATTTCATGCAAATTTCTAAATGCATTTATTTTTCTAATAACTTTTAAATAAAATACCGTATTTCTCCTTTTTATGAAATTTTCAATAACCTATATGCTCAATCAATTGCTCACATTTTAGACTTGTGCATAGGTTAGCTTCCTGGAGTGTGGTTGCTCTTCATGAAACCCTTTGTGTTTTCATGTTGTTTGTTTTTGGGTTTAAATTCTGAGCCCATGGGGAGGGGTGGCCCACCCCCTCCTAATGAGGAATTCATCTCCTTTCAATCGCTTGTCTCTACCTCTGTAAAATCATCGAAATCGCAGCCCACAAAAATTGTTAAGAAACTCGATGGAATCCAAAAGGTTGTGCTACCTCCCACTGCTGCAAGAAAGAAAATGTTGGATTTAGCTAATAGAGGACTGATTGGAAAATTTATAGGTATTTGGCCATCACCAAAAATGGTACGGTTTTGGTTGGATAAAAATTGGAAGCCATGAATTAAAGGCTCTTTGATCCATTTCTTTTGTGGAAAAGGTTTTTTTTCATTTCTCTTTGAACATAAGGAAGATAGGGATTCAATATTTCGCAGGAGCCCATATTTTCTAAGAGCTAGAGGAATCTATCTTAATAAATGGACTTTGGAATTTATTCCAAAGAATGATTCCCCTTTGGGAGTTTCTATTTGGGTAAGACTTCCCCCTTTTTCCCTTATATTGTTAAAATTTCAAAGTATTGGGAACTCCATTGGAAAGTATATAGATTGTGTTTAACCAAAAGAGAGGCTATATTCCTATGCAAGAATTTGTGTTGAATTTGACCTTGAGAAAGGAATCCCAAAAGCGGTCATTCTCGCCCTTGATAACAGGAACACATCCAACAACATGACTATGAGCAATTACCATTCAAGTGTAAACTATGTCACGAGTATGGCCACTTCGCAAGAAATTATAAAAAGGCAGAGAAAAATCCATCTATTGTAGGAAGGGAGGAGCAATGGCAGACGATTTGAAATAAAATGGGATATGGTGGAAACAAATAAAATATTATGGACCTTCTTCTTCTGGTCCCCCCTCTACTGGTTTTAAATCACCTAGAAAAGTTGCAACCAATAACACACAATCATCTTTAGCTATAGCAAACAAGTTTGAGTCATTATCTCAGCTAGAAGAAATAGAAGAGGATGAATCTCAACCCAAACATGTGGTTAATATAGAAATCCAAGAGAAACCTTGAATCCAAATTATCCCTCCTCCACCTCACTCAGGCATTGCAAAATAGTAATCATTTGAAGATCATGTCACATCCCTAACTTCCAATCCACTAAATACTCGTTGAGATGATTTATAAGATTTAAAAGATGCAGAAATTACTCTCCCAAATATCAGATATAATTTAGAAATAGAAAGTCATGGGGATGAAGGTTTAGAAGATAAATCCTCAGAGGAAATGCTACAAAGGAAATCAGGAATAAAACCTATGAAATATGTGAGGGAAGAGTGGGCTCAAAAGGATATCTTATTAGGTTCTCAGAACATTATTACCTCGATGATAGGAGGGAATTCAAAAAATAACAAGGCACAAAGTGGGGTAGTTGGGAAAAGAGGCGGTTCTCGCTCTAATCCCACTAAATAATGATTATTGTCTACTGGAATTCTAGGGGCCTGGGAAGCCTCCAAAAATTTCATGCTTCCAAAGATAGTATCTTCTATGAAAATCCAATCATCCTACTTCTTAAATAGACAAAAATGCAAGCAGGGGATGTATATAAAATAAGGAACAATATCTATAAAAAATAGAAAGGAAATAGAAAAGGATGCATGAGGCACTTTTGGCGAGATATGTACTCTTTGGAATGAACAAGAGGTATGTTTGATCCATCATTCCTCTGAGTCCCCTCATTGGATTCAAAAAAATGTTTTTCATATATCAAACAAGTCATCTTTTGTGTCATCAATGTGTACATGCCCATGAATCCTCGTGAAAAAACTGATTGTTGGAGCTCAATTTCTAAGTTGATGGAATCTTCCACTTCATAACCATGTATTATAGTGGGAGACTTCAACCTTATTATATATAATTATGAAAAAAGGGGGGGAATTTTTGGCAATGATCCCTTTTGTTTATCTCTTTAGAACCTTCTCATTGATTGGGATCTTTTAGACATTCCCCCTCAAAGAGGTAAGTTTACTTGGACAAACGAGAGAGTTAGGTCAGACCATATTTTTGCTAGATTGGAGCATTTTTTAGTCCATAGTAGTTTCCTTCATTCAAACCCCTCCATAAAATATCACATTCTACCCTCCCATATCTCATATCATAAACCCATATCACTTCATATTCAGTCCTTTCCAAACTATGGGCCCCTTCCTTTTCGTTTTAATCACATTTGGATTCATAATCTAGAGGTTTTTTATTTAATCTCTCTTACCTAGAAGGCTTAGATCCCTAGAACCTCGATTTACATTTGGGAAAAAAAACTAAGGTTGGTTAAACAAATTCTCAAACAATGGGCTAAAACCCATTACATAAACCCCACTTCAGAAAAATGTCTCTTAAATTCAAATTGAATGAGTTCCAAAAATCTATTCAAGAGCAAGTCATAACTCCCAAAATCCACAAAGAAGAATTCAACCTTCAATGCCAATATCAAAAAGTGCTGAAAAAATAAGAAGAGTTATGGTGTTTAAAGTCTCGAAGTCTCTGGTTACAGGAAATGGATAAAAATACAAAAAAAATGCACAATCAGGCTAAAGCTAGACAAAGCAATAACAATGTGTCTAAGATAGCTTTGGAATATGGAACTATTGTCACTGACTTCTTAGAAAAAAAAAATGCAGCCAGATCTCATTTTGAGAAACTCTACACTCTCCATAATAATGTGAACCAAGACAATCTTGATATCATGCTTGAACACATACAACCTTGATATCAAATGAGGATACTTTGGATCTCAATAAAACTATCTAATAAGATAAAATTTGTGATGAAGTTTGGAGTTTGGATCCAGATAAATCTCTTGGCCTTGATGGTTTCCCCATATTCTTTTATAGAACTTTATGAGATCTCATAAAGTATGATTTAAAATGTATGCTCCAATATTCTCAAAATTCCTTTCGACTTGGAGGCAACACCAATTACTCATTTCTTTCTCTGATACCCAAAGAAACAAACCTTGATTATTTCTTCCGTTTTAGACCAATATACCTATTTAATTCTTCTTATAAAATTCTAAAAATAAATTTAGCTAACCACCTCAAAAAGGTTATGCCCAAATTAATCTCCTCCAATCAAGGAGGTTTCATGCAAAACAGAAAAATTGTGAACAATATAGTGTGTGTACAAGAATCAATTCACTCAAGAGTCACCACTAAAAATAAAGGCATGGTCATAAATATCTATATGGAAAATTCACTTGATCATGTCTGTCACAGTTTATTTTCACGGTAATGGAAAATCTCAGCTTCAGCACATCCTTCATCACAATGGTGGATGCTTGTATTTGGAAACCTTGGATAGATCCACTTGTAAATGGGTGTCCTACTTCCTTTTTCCACATAAGTAGAGGACTTCGTCAAGGCTACCCCTTATCCCCTCTAATATTCTTGATCATAGTTGTAACACTAAGTAGGAAATTGGAATTTGAAAGAATCAGTGGAAATAGTACAGGCTTACAAATTGCACGAGGAGTGAAAAATATTAATCACTCCCAATTTGTAGATGACGCTCTTCTCCTTGGGGGAGCCTCCTCAATCATTGCCTCCATATTTAAGAATATGCTCAACTCCTTTATTGATGTAGCAGGAGGAGCAATCAACAATAATAAATGTCAAGCTTTTGGATGGAATAATCCTCTTATAACAATGAGGTCCATAGCTACCATTTTTCATTTCACCTTGGCGGACAATTGGACTGCTTTCACGTATTTGGGCATTCCCATCTCCATAAAATCCTCAAGAACTTAGATTTGGCAATAAATTCTTGATAAAATCAACAAGAATTTAAGTCATTGGGGATATCAATGGCTCAATCCAGCAGGAAAGGTGACTCATATCAAGGAAGTACTCTCTGCACTTCCAATTTATCAAAGTTCTACTCTTTTAGCTCCTAAAAGCATATCCAAAAAAAAATCTATCAAGATCCAGAATTTTCTTTGGAAAGGAGGGAAATCAAATAACAGAAAATTCCACTTGATAAATTGGAATCAAGTCACCAATAGTAAATTCCATGGTGGACTAGGAATAAGGGAACCAGATTTAATGAACCAAGCACCGAGAGAAAAACTTCTATGGAGACTAGTAATGGGCAAAGTGGAATGGTGGAAACAATCTCTTTGGAATAAATAGTTTTATGGATCAAGGAGGAAAATTTCAACTCTTCAACCAAAATTCACCATCGGAACATCTATATTCAAACTTTTTATTTCAGCTAGCCCTCTTATCATGGAAAGATTAAACTGGATACCTAGAAATGAACGATTGATCAATCCATGGGAAGACAAAATTATGGAAAATGGGAATATCAAAACATTAGTGAACTTTCTTCCTATTCAAGGATGGATAAAATATCAGGGATTTCACACATTATTAGACTTGTCTATATGAGATATTGATGGTACTTAGATTATATGGAAAGATCTCTATCTCCCTCTGCACCTCAAATAAATCTGCAATCAGTTCATCAATACCTTGCAAGGGTTTGCACCTCACAATCAAAATGATCAATATATCTGTGGTTGGGATGTTTCTCTTTACTCAGTAAAAAAAGGATATTTCACTCTCTTGGAATCCTCATATGGTCACCCTCGAGCCAGATGGTGGAATAAAGTTTGGCATAATGATGGCATTCCCAAGATCAATTCATTTTGTTGGTTACTAGTGCATAAAAAAATCCTAACAACAGAAAACCTGCAAAAAGGGGGAATAAATGGACTATCATGGTACTTTTTGTGTGAGGAATAAGAGGAATCTATTCATCATCTATTCATAGACTGTAAATTCACAAAAGATATTTGGTACCATGTTCTAGGCACTTTGCATAAATGGTTATGATGGCTCGAAACATGCTCAGATTTATTTACTAAATGGAAAAAACATTATATTTGGATTCTAAAAGGAAACATTATTCTTTCAAGATATTGCGAATCTCTTCCAAAATATATCTTCTAGCGAATTTGGCTAGCTCACAATAAAAAAATCTTTGACAATGCCACAAACACACCTAGACAAGTAACTCTAAAAGTTACAGCCCTTGTCTCATAATATATGAGGCAGAGAGTCCAATGACACTCAAAACCTTTGGATAGTAGGGAATATCTTTGGCTTGAATCTTTCAATCTAGTACTTAAGTCATCAACAATCTTCAATTCTCCTTCCACTCCCCATTAGGACTTAAGATTAGACAAATCTGCTTTCTCCCTTTGGAAAGAAAATCAAACATCCTCAATTCTTTTTTTCAATGGCTCTTCAACCCTGGGGAAAAAAAAGTGGGGGAGATCATTCATAATCCCAAGGGAATAACTATAATTAGTTATGCATAGGGACTTGGAAAACATTCCAACAATGAAGCAAATGCCTTTTCCTTATATGTAGGACTTAAACTAGCTCTCACTAAAAAAATGAGCAATCTAGTCATGTGTGGTGATTCAATGGTGGTAATAAGATTTGAAATTCAAAATAATATAATGGGGGGGATCTATATAAAGGTATCATGTTATGAGTCCTGGACATTCTCAGTCTAATCTCAGAAAACTAAAAACATCGAAACTATACCACATCAAAAGAGACCACAATGAAGAAGCAGACAAAAATGCAAAAAAGAGAGAAAACTTAATCAGAGGTCAAATGGAAATTAATGGAGTCTTAGTGGCTAATCCTATCCCATGACAGGTCTAAAGAAACATGACAGAAGTAACTACATTGGGAGTGGGGTCGCGGTCTTTTCACCCCCCTTTCCATTAAATCCAAGTTATGAAAATAATACCCTAGGCATGTGTGAAATTCTATTAGTTGTGAATTCAAGAATGCAAAAATCTTCAAGTTCAATTATTTGGTCCATAAGGCTCATCCTTGGTTGCAAGTCTGAGTCAAGTGACTATCCTTCTTTAGATTCATATCTCCTCTTCGAACAATGTCCATCTATTTCTAGGTACACACAAGTTATCTAGGCAAAGGTTATTGAAACTTTGTTTAGAAAGTTCTTAGACTGGGAAAGCATTAGATTTTGTAGTTGTGATATTTTTTATTTGTTGGTTTACTTTGATCCTCTTTTTGACCCCTCTCCTATTTTCTCTCCTCCCATGACCCAATTTTCCTCTTCTAGTTTTTTCATATCTAGATTCTTCATAGCCTTCTCTATGTCTTGTTTATATTCCCCTCTCTCTTCTTTTCTCAATCCCTCTATTTTTCCCCCTTTCCTTTTTCTCTGACACCTTTCTCCCTTTCCCCTCACGTCGCTATACCCAATCTATCTCTCCACGAACCTTATGTTCTCTCCTAGTTTATTTTATCATCAGTTCTCAGTCCTTCTCATCCATGCGACCTCCCTAGTTTTGTCTCGGGGAATTGTCATTCCTCTGTGCTTTTATCTCGGGCCTTCCTATTATTTTTTATCTTTTATAGCTCTCTCTTTAGTGTGGATTTATCATTCAAATCAAAGAAAATAGAATAGTGAGCTTGTAATTTTCAATATTAATGGATCCCTTCTAGGTTGAAGTCAAAGGGTACTTGAATCATTTTGGCACAATCTTGGAAGGAATCCAGGGACAATACAATGATAATGTAGGGTGAATAAGTAATATGGAAAATATAGTGACACTTCTCCTCAACAAAACTAAAAGTATCATATAGGAAATACAAAAAACAAGAACTCTGAAACAAAAAATGCTAATGTTGATTCAGAAAACAAAGAAGTTAGAACATTAAGTTCGAATTCTCCAGGAACGTGAAATTGAAAGACAAAGAGTTCAGGAACTGGAATCAATAGTCACAACACTTTTGCAAATATTAAACATGGTGGAACATGAACGAAATTATCTCAGAGACAGAGTAGGTGCAACACAAAGAGGATAGGAAGAAACACCCATGGAAATTGAAGACAATACACCAGTATAGCTAGAAGACAAGATGGGTAGTTAGATAATGTAGCTTCATGCAGTATTTCAAATGCTTATTTTTATTAGGAAAATATATTAGAGTATATAGTAGTCTTATTGCTCGAAATGATAAGTTTATGTTTGTTCTTTATATCAGTCAAAATACAGAGTTTTTCTCTATAGTTCCCAAGACTTATTATGTAAATTTTGTCAGTTTCTTTGCCTATGGTGCATCATTTTACCTAAAAGTCCTAATTCAATTATTGTTTAAAAAAAATCAATTGCTCACCCCATTACATCAGCCAAGGATAATGTGCCAAGTGGAAAATAAGGATAAAGGGGTGTGGATGGCCCACAAATTCGATAAAGTAAAGTGGAGAGAGAGAAAAGAGAAGGCCACGAATGAATGACATGGTAGGTAAGGAAAAAAGTAAAATGACATGGAAAATGTGGGAGATGACATGTATGACCTTATTTCCACATCATCAGTCATCTATCATGCCATGTCAACAAGATAAAGTTATGTTAAAAAAAACAAGTATAGAGCCAAAATATTATTTTAGCCATAACATGAACAAATTAAGTCAGAATTAGGTGAAATTTCAGGGGTATGTTCATAGTGAGGAGGACCATAAAAGTGCCAGTGAGATTCATTGGTTGATTCAGCTCCAGATTTCTGGTAAAAATAAAAACATTAGTGGTTTTTAAAGAACATAGTGGAACTCATTTACAAGAGCTCGATTGGGTATGAAATTTTAACAATGAGTAATAGGACTAGATGGGGTGAAACCCAGTGGAGAATTTGGCCAAATTCTAAAGGGTTTAGAGTGGATATGTAGAAACAAACCAAAATCCACTATTATAGGAGACTTTATTAATTTTTAGAATCTTTCGGGGAGGAAAAGGGGCCCAAGATCATCAATCTGGAAAAATATTCTCAGCCGACATTTTATGTCCACAACAATCCAAATAAGTTTGTCTTATTGAATTTTTTCCATTTTTTCTCTGTTTGAGAGAGTCATTTTGTCTTAAAATTCAAAGTATGGAGAAAGTGAAAAAAGGACAAAGTTGACAATTCCATATTGATGCAGAAAATGACAATAGCATTAGATCATAAATTTTAAAGTTGATGTGTACTCACCATCATAAATATTATCTATTGTCAGACAGTTGGCTTAGGTTGATGGACATTTGGTCTAGACTATTGGTTGTCATTTATGTCAACCCTTGGARAGTGATATTGTATATTTATGTCAACCCTTAGTGATTGAGGTCAACCCTTGGAGAACTCTGATAGTGAATTCTGGTAGCCTAAAGGCATGGGTAAGGAACCCAAGTCTGTTTGAGGTATAAAGGCATGAATATTAGTGAATTTATAGGTAATACTATTCTATATAGATAATATATGTCATGCCATTTCCGGTGATATGTGGAACATCACATAACTCCTCACGGTTAGAGAGTTATGGCCATATGAAGTTGGAGAACCCTCATGAGTTATCTAGAAGCCCCTAGAAGGTCAAAAAATTCAATTATTATAGAAGCTCCTAAAAGAAGTGTAGTAGTCAAATTGATGGTAACTAGGAGTTAATCATGGGTATAGTTGTTGCATTAAGAAAATAATTAAAAACAAATTAGTTGCAACAAGAAGTTGTGAGTTTGGTAATTATGGTAAAGTAGTTGTGATGAGAAGATTGAATAGTCAAAGTGGTTGACCAAGAAATAAATTAAATAATAAAGTGGTTGCAACAACAAGAAGTTAGTCAAGGGAAAAGAAGTTATGAATTGACTAATTATAGAAAAGTGAGTTGTAAAAAGAAGTTGTGAGTAAAGATAAATTACTTAAATAATAAAGTGGTTGCAACAAGAAGTGGTGAGTTTACTATTTATGGATAAGTCAAAGTGGTTGCAAAATAAATTAATTAAATAATAAAGTTAGTTGCAACTAGGAGTGGAGAACTTTTTATTTGTGGAAAGTGGTTAAGTTAAATGGACAAAGTAGTTAAGTTAAGTGGACAAAGTGGCTAAGTGGACAAAAGTGGCTAAGTGGACAAAAGAGTTAGAAGTGGATAAGTGGTTAGAAGTGGGTTGGCCCTAAAAGAAGGAAAGTGGGTTAAGTTGGTTAGAAGGTAACCCCTTGAGGAAGCTACATGGAAGTATGAATAAGAGAGAAATGCTCTCTCATTAGCACCTATTGAATATCATTGAATATCTATTTTGTGAACGGTTATTTTGGCAGGTATTATTGATAGATTAAATTTGCGGCAAAAAAATAGCGACAGAAAAAGTGTGGCAGAAAAATCGCGACAGTAAAATCGCTGCAAAAAAAGTGCGGCAGAAAAATCTAGGCAACAAAATCACGGCAACATAATCGTAGCAGTAGAACTGCAACATCATCATGGTTGGGGTCTATTTATGAGAGATATGGCACATCTTGTTTGAGGTATGTTTCGTGAGCTAGGGTTTAGCTCTTGAGATGGTATTGGATGTTCAGTATTGCTGCATATATCAAATTTATTGAGGGATACAATTGGTATTTTGTTGTTGGTATTTGGCATATGGATATTGGTATTTTGGTTGTGATGTGTTGCTGAAGTTGCTAGTTTATCTTGAGGCTACATAACAGTGAGCTTGTGGCACATGGTTTGATGTAAGGGTTTATGGTATTTGGTTTATGGATAGAGCGATAAATTGTTAGATAACTTTTGATGGTTGTATTAGTGTATGTCTTTGGTATATGGTTGAGGTACATGTTGGGTACATGGTTGAGACAAGTAGTTGATGATTTGGCACATACATGAGGTGTATAGTTGACGATGTTGGTACATATTGATGAGTCATAGTTGATGTGTAGTCGATGCATGATTGGTACATACTTGGTACATGGTTGGAGGAACTTGTTAGTATTATTGTTGACACATCTTTTATGGATGATGCATCATACTTGTCTTGGTATATTATTAGAAGCACATATTGATCTTGGTGATGATTATGAGTTGTTTTGATTGGTTGATGTACATCTTGGTGATATTGTGCATATGGTTGAGAGTTGTCTTGGTGATTGATATTGGTGGCTAGATCTTATTTGGTTGATAATATTGATGAGACATGTTGTTGTGATAGGTTTTTTGGACATTTTTTTGTTACAGGTTATAGGTAAATGTTGATTCATGGTTGATGCATGGTACATGTTGGTTCAGATTATTGGTACAATTTGACAGTGACAAGTTGACAGTGGCAATGGTTAATTCAATGATAGTGCCAAGTTGGATGGGGCAAGGATAGGTGGTTGTAGCCATATTTTGGTTGTAGTCGGAGAACATAGGGGGTTGTAGCCTCCTTCTAGTTGTAGCCATAAAATTGGGGAGTTGGAGCTTCCCTCGGGTTGTAGCCTGAAAATATAGGGGGTCAGAGCCTCCTTCCCATTGTAGCTGGAGAATTGGAAGTTGGTGCTTCCTTGAATGTAATTCTTTACATATAAGAAAAACATTATGTGTTTTTCACCCACAATGGGTTTCCACATAAATATTGGCGTAATGTGCATTGTGTGGATGTGCTTTTTATTGTTTATTATTCACTGATGAATGTTAATGTTTATGATACAATAAGATATTGATTATGAACATATGAACATGGTTGAATAAGTAAAAGAATATACCTTGTGTTTTAAAGGATTAATAATTGGTATGATTTCTCATTACTGATTCACCCCCCCTTTGGTAATCCAACATCTATACCTGATATAAAAAAATTCTTGGTTCTCCATATATTTCCTTCTACAAGTGGCAAAATTTTTTATCCGAGCTAGATTTGCGCCAGTGAGAAAAGTGCAAAAATTGTGTAGAAATGGTGAATTTAAAGAGCCATTAATTTCATCTCATAACTTAGATTAAGTCATGAGTACAATTGTTGGAAAGGTAATTCAGAGGGGAACATGATAAAACATCTATTTAAAAAAAATATGCATCTAGTTATTTCATAAAGTTACATGAATGGGACCTCTAGGCTTGAATGAGAAATACAATTGTGAAATGTGGAAGACTCCCAAAGTAGATTTAATTTGGGAAAATAATTTAAGAGGATAGATGTGCATAACAGAAGTGAATATTGAGAAAGGAAGGATACATATACTTGATTATGGTGCTTATGCAATGGTGTGGAGCACATTTGGAGGTGCAACAACATGATAGCAAGAAAAGGTTGAGTTCTTAAAAAGAAGGTAGTGTTGTTGATGAGGAGGGACATGAAAGGAGAGAGTGTTATGGAAAGGTCTATTGTAGATCTTATTCCGATTTCAATCATGAATAATAAAGGAACCAAGATTTTTTTTTCTTGAAAAAGAAATAACGAAGGAATACATAATATTTATTGTCATTAATAAGTGCAATTTAGATTACAGAAGAAGTGTTAGAAAAACAGGATCGCGGAGCAATAAAATAAAACAAATGCAGAAATAAAACACAGAAGTTCCACAATACAATAGAGACACAGATATACGTAGTTCACACAGTGTGGGATACGTCCACTAGAGAAATTTCCAGGTCCTTCCTTTATTATTATCCATCAAATGAAGGGATGCAACCTACAACAAACTTGTTGTAACTTCCTCTTCTTTCTCTCACAATATCCTATCTCAGAATACAATATTCGCCATGATACATTAGCTGCAATACATTTCTCTCATAAAAGAGGGTTGCCTTCTAGGGAAAAAAACCCTAACATAACTTCTACCTTCAGATTTTTGACCTTATAATGAATGGTCCAAATTTACAATGAAATTACAATATACATTCACAAGGCAATTTTTCCTTCGGGGGCCCGCTTGCCCCCGAACCCCGCAGAGGGGGTAACCCCCCTCTACACTCCCCCGCGTGGAGGAGTGTACATTCTTTCAGGATGTAAAGTATTCATGGGGTATAAACATGGTTGAAAACAAATACCTCTGAATCAGGAAGATAAGCAGGCTCCACAACCAACAATCTACCACTTGAAGATTGATCTCAACAACTCCATCATTGTTGTATCTGTTGGACTATGAACCTTATTGGACCTAGAAATACTCTCATCTTCATATTCATTCTTGAAGACCAACTGAAATTGAGCAGGAACTCAGTTTCTCCATGGTTACTCCCTTTGTTAACATGTCTGCAAGATTCTGACTAGTGTGTATTGTTTCCAACTTCAAATGTCCATCTTCCAAGATGGATCGTATGAAATGGTACTTGATTTTTATATGCTTAGTATTAGAATGGAAGGTAGAGTTATTTGCAATATGAATGGAACTCTCATTGTCACAGTATAACTTGTTATTCTCTTGCTTCTTTTCCAATTCCTCCATAAACCTCTCTAACCAAATCATCTCTTTACTAGCCTCTGTAGCAACAACATACTCTACCTCTATTGTTGAAAGTGAAACAACCTTTTGCAGTTTCAAAATCCAACTTATTGTTGTTCCACCTACACTAAAAACATACCCTGTGGTGGTGCTCCTGCTATCTTTATCACTTTCCATATCTGGATCAACATATCCCTATAGAACAATGTTTGAATCTTCAAAACATAATGCATGAGTAGCAGTACCTCTCAAATACCTGAGAATCCACTTCACTGCCTCCCAATGTTCTTTACCTGGATTGTTCATATACCTGCTCACAAATCTAACTACATGTGAAATATTCAGTCTTGTGCAAACCATAGCATATATCAAGCTTCCAATTGTTGATGAATAAGGGACCCTGGACATGTATTCTATCTCCTCTTGTGTCTTGGGACACATTTCCTTAGTTAATTTGAAATGGTTGGCCAAATGTGTACTAACTGGTTTTGCATTCTACATTATAAACCTCTCCAACACCTTCTCTATGTACTCACCCTAAGACAATGTCAATTTTAAATTTTTTCTATCTCTTGTTATTCTCATACGAAGGATTTTCTTTGCAGCACCCAAATACTTCATTGCAAATAAATTAGATAATTTCTTCTTGAGCACATTTATATCCTGCATATCAGACCCTGCAACAAGCACGTCATCTACATACAATAGCAAGATAATATAGCTTCCATTTTCTAGTCTTTTAAAATAAACACAGTGATCAGAATGACATCTACTATAACCTTGTTCTGTCATAAACCTGTCAAAATTCAAATACCATTGCCTTGGAGCTTTCTTTAGGCCATACAATCTCTTCTTCAACCTGCATACCAAATTCTCCTTCCCTTTGACCTCATACCCCTGTGGTTGTTGCATATAAATATCTTCCTCCAAATCCCCATGGAGAAAAGTTGGTTTTACATCTAATTGTTTAAGATGCAAATCTTCTACTGCCAGAAGACTCAAAATAGTCCTAATTGAAGTAATTTTAACAACAGGAGAAAATATTTCATCAAAATCTATACCTTTCTTTTCTGAAAACCCCTTTACAACAAGTCTATCCTTGTATTGATTTTTTCCTCCATATTCTTCCTTCAACTTGTAAACCCATTTATTCTGCAATGTTATTTTTCCTGTAGGCAACTGAACCAAGTCCCAAGTCTTCTTATTTACCAAGGAATCCATTTCCTCTTTCATGCCTTGCTCCCACTTGTTTTTGGTGTCTACCTGCATTTCCTCTTCATAATATTTTGGTTCACCAGAATCAGTCATTAATAAATAATACAATGGAGAGTATCGTTCGGGGGGTATACTTAACCTAGTAGATATTCTAACAACACTTGAAGGAGTTTGAGGTGCATGTTGATCCTGTTTTTGTACATTATGATTTTCTGATACCTTTGGAATTTCTTTTCCAGTGATCTCATCAAGCATTGTGTATTCTGGTTTTTCTTTTTCCTATTTCTTTCCCTACAACTGATCTTTGTACATGACCTTCTCATTGAATATGACATCTCTACTCCTAATGATTTTTTTTATTTTCATAATACCATAAGCGATAACCAAAATCATTAACACTATTTCCAATAAAGTTACACTTCTTGGATTTTGCCTCAAGCTTTGTTATATTTTCTTTATCAATATGGACAAATGACTCACAATCAAAAGTATTCAAATAAGAATAGTTTACCTTTTTACCTATCCATTCCTCCTCTAGAATTATACCATCCAAAGATCTTGAAGGTCCTATGTTTATTAAGTAAACAACAATATCTACAACATCTACCCAGAACTGTAAGGGAAAACTAGCATGCAATCTCATACTCCTTGCACACTCCATGATTGTCCTGTTCATCTTTTGTGACACACCATTTTCTTGTGGTGTTATTGGAAATGTCTTCTCTCTACGAATCCCATGATATGAACAATAATCATCAAACCCCTTACTGCAATATTCCTCTCTATTTTCTGATCTGAGACACTTCAACCTTTTTTCCTGTCTCATTTTCAACCAAAGCTTTCCATTTCTTAAAAGTATCAAAAACATCATATTTTTGTCGAATGCAATAAACCCAAGTTTCTCTAGTTGCATCATCAATAAAAGTAACATAATAACAAGAGCCACCAAGAGATGATACCTAAGTTGGTCCCCATACATCTATATGCACAAGATCTAACCTTTCACTCTTCTTTTCTTTTCTGACTCTGAGAAGTCTAACTCTCTTCTTTTTTCCATAAACACAATGCTCACAGAAATCCTAATCAATTTTTTTAACATCTGGAAACAAATTTCTTTTGTGAAGTATATGCATCCCCTTCTCACTCATGTTTCCAAGCCTATGATGCCATAGTGTTGTATCCACTCCTGTAGAAGCTAAAGAGATAGAAGAGTTAGTATTGCCACTACATAAATACAACGTACCTACCTTCTATCATTTTTCTATCACCAATGATCCTTTGGTGACCTTCCACACCCTATCTGTAAATATGGATATACAACCTTCACTTTCCAACTGCCATGTTGAAATCAATTTTTTCCTTAGATATGGAACATGTATTACCTCTTTCAACAACCATTGGTTTCCATTGCTTTTCTTTATTTTTACATTTCCTATTCCAACAATTTTGCATGGAGAATCATCACCCAAATGAACCTGTCCAAAATCACCTTGAACATAATATAGAAAATGTTTCCTATGGGGTGTGGCATGAAATGAAGCCCCTGAATCTACTACCCAAGACTCAAAATATTATCTACAGAAAGAATCAAATCATCTTGTAACACATCACCTGTTACATTTTCTTCCTTATTTGTCTCATGTTGTCCATATCTTTGTTTCTTTGGAGCTCTACAATATTTCTTCATATGTCCTTTCTTCCCACAATTCCAACACTCTATATTTCCAAATCTGGATTTGGATCTACCCTTCCTAGAATTCCCACGGTTCCCTGGGCCCTTTCCTCTATCCTTTTTTCTTCCCCTGTTCTCCATGTTTAATGCATTACCTGATCTATCACCTATTCTTTTCCATCGAATCTCCTCACTAAGGATAACACCAACAACATCATCAAATTTTAAAGTGTTTGAACCAGAGATAGAGTTACTTAGAGCCATGACCAAGCCGTTCCAGCTTTTTGGCAATGATCGCAAGATTAGAAGAGCCCTGACCTCATCATCAAAGTCTACTTTTACAGAACTTAGTTGATTAGTAATCGTATTAAATTCTTTTAAATGATCTGCAATAGACCCACCTTCTGACATCTTCATATTAAATAATCTCTTCATTAGAAATACCTTATTGTACGTCGATGGTTTTTCATACAGTTTAGCCAATGCGTCCATCAACTCCTTCATTGTCTTTTATTTTGAAATATTGAAATCCATCGACGTTGCCAGGCTCAACCATATTGTTCCTAGTGTCTTTCTATCAAGAACCTCCCATTCTTTGTCCTTCATGGTTGTCGACTTCTTTCTTATTCCACCCAATGGTAGGAATAGTTCCTTCTGATATAAATAATCTTCCATCTACATCTTCCATAACTGGTAGTTTTGGCCATTAAATTTCTCGACCCTAAACTTTCCATATTTCTCCATTGCTCTCGCTTGAACTAGGAACCCTATTTTYCTGTGAGTTKCCTTCCACTCTGATACCAATTGTTAGAAAAATAGGATCGCGGAGAAATAATATAAAACAAATGTAGAAATAAAACACAGAAGATACACAATACAATAGAGACACAGATATACGTGGTTCACCTAGTGTGGTCTACGTCCACCAAGGAAATTGTTAGGTCCTTCCTTTATTATTATCCATCAAATGAAGGGATACAACCTATAGAAAACCCGTGGTAACTTCCTCTTCTTTCTCTCACAGTCTCCTATCTCAGAATACAATATCCGCCATGATACATAGTCGTAATAAATTTCCCTCATAAAAGAGGGTTTCCTTCTTGGGAAAAAAACCCTAACATAACTTCTACCATCAGATCTGGGACCTTATAATGAACGGTCCATATTTACAATGAAATTACAATATACATTTACAAGGAAATTTTTCCTTCGGGGGCCTTCTTGTCCCCGAAACTCACAAA
>JASDQU010242689.1:60342-72457 GCA_032191745.1 Picea mariana
TAATAAATTTCCCTCATAAAAGAGGGTTTCCTTCTTGGGAAAAAAACCCTAACATAACTTCTACCATCAGATCTGGGACCTTATAATGAACGGTCCATATTTACAATGAAATTACAATATACATTTACAAGGAAATTTTTCCTTCGGGGGCCTTCTTGTCCCCGAAACTCACAAAGGGGATAACCCCCCTCTACACTCCCCCACGTGGAGGAGTGTACATTCTTCTGGGGTGTAAATTATTCATGGTGTATAAACACAGCTGAAAAAAAAGACCTCTGAATCAGGAAGATTATCAGGGTCCACAACCAACAAGAAGAGCTAGAGAAAGACCTGGTCATTCTAGCTAAATAATATATGTAGTAAGAAATAGTGATATGTATAAGGATCCATAGGATATTCTGGTTATTGGATCTAAATATTCTACACTACAAGATAATATTTGGCCTAGGTATGGAAGATACATATATGAAGAAAAGAGATGTGAGAGTTATGATCATTATAGTTGGTTATTGTTTCCATTCAAGAAACAATGATAAGAATAAGAGGCATGGTATAAGAGTGCAAGTGTAAAATGGAATCAAATGCATAAAAGGGAAAGGTATGTTTCTTAAACCCCTAAATAGAGATAAAGGAAATTAAGAGATAATAATTGTAAAGCATGTTTGCAAATAAGAAAGTGATGGATTTTGGTATGGTAGAGAAAATCTACCAAGGAAAAAGAGAACAAGGATATCATAAGGTGATATGTGGCTCATGGGATAGGTGAATAATGTTTGTGGGAATGTATATGAATGCTTGGAAGAGTTGCAATATAAGAACCAACAAATTATGTCTAAAGAATTTGAAGCAAGAATTCAACTTATGATATCAAAGTACATATTTGTTGTGAGAAATATTACCATGCGGACAGGCTAAGATCCTCTTTGGACCAAGAATCCTATCTTTGGTCCAAATATAGAAGTAAACAAATGGTTTTTAATGTCCCTGTAGATCTAACTCGATCAATCAATGAAGAGAGAAGAAGAATGTGGCATACCTTGTTGTGATGTTTGTCCTCGCTACTCCAATACTTGGGCTTGATCTCCAAACTCCTTAACACAACTGAAGTCATGCAAAGCCTAGAAAAATAAATCTTCCTCCTACTCCATATGATTATTTACAGTATATCTATCTATGAAGAGTAAAACGACAATAGACAAGAAAATGTAGAACACATGAACTTGAAGGGAATAGGCCAAGTTAATATTAATTGGAAAGTCAAAGAAGGCACTTACAAATCATGCTTGACGATGCAGTAATCTTCTCCAAGATATCCTCATCCAACCCTTGTGTGAATCTTGAAATAAAAATGTTGATTCTTATCCCAAGATCAAAGGTTTGATACCTGAATCGTTCCCCCCTTCACCTTGGAAATACCTTCAATATATAGGCTTGAGAGGCACAACCACCATGTGAAAATGAAGAATATGGTTGAGGATATGGCTCCTTAAGTTGGGATCAGATACTAGGATATACCCCATAGGGTAGGATTCGACCACAACAACCTCATCCAAGTCGGAGTTGGCCCTTAGAAAAAGGTGGAGGCTCCCCAATTTCTCTCTAACAATATTGGCGCTCCCCCAGAGTTGAACACGGGCCACCATTCTATAAAGTGGAACTCCTATAACATGGAAAGGTGGCACCAGTACATGAAGTGGCACTCCCCCAGCATGGCCAGAGGGCACCACCCTTCATAAATTCCCAAAAAATGGTCGATTTTCCAAGAAAAAATGTGTTTTTTTCCTTGAAATGATGGGTTTATTCCTCCAATATGACTTAGGGATCATGGAAAATGTATTTCATGGTGTCAATGGGTTGAGACACTTAGAAAAATTAATGCAACACTAGGTAAGTTGCATATAACACTTGTGGTAGTGTCTGCAACACTTAACATGGTGTGTACATCACTTTGCAACTCTTGCGACACTTTGGGTGAGAAACTCAAGTGTGACATTTTGGTGTGTAACAGATTCCCCCTAAAGTGTGAGGTTAGAAGAGAAAGTGATGGTTGAAACACTTTACAAATTATTCAACGCAAGAGTTTTGGAGTTGGAGAAACTTGTATAAGCTACAAATAATCATCAATCAATATACATATGGGTTCCATTTCTGAGGCAGGCATACCTATGCTCGGAATACGATATAACTCAAAGCATGGTCGTAGAACAATACAATGTAGATCCATGAGAGTACGTACTAAGGATATGGCCACCAGAGATACAATGTGGATTGATACCTCCATGACATGAAGTAATCACAACCATGAAAAATACACATTGGAGCTACAAAATGACAAAACATAGCCATGCATCAATACAATGTGGATCTATGTGATAGTATATATATCAATAAGATTTCTAGCATGGTGATTGTACTGAAATATTTTACATTCTCAAATGATCTCCATCACAGCCTATGCAAAGCAGGTAATAGAGTGAGCTCTCAACCCAAGGTCTTCATCTCGATACTGAAATTGTACAAATATGGACATGTGCATAAATTATTTGATGTCAAACATGGTAGAAACCACTTGATTACCAGTCATCGAGGTAAATCGTTAATAAGTGTGAGGGAAATCACCAATAATGGCAATGATTCCCAAGGTACCTTTAGTACATTCCAGCAAATGTGAATAAATGAGTTGAATTCGAAGACTCGTGGAATCATCCGATCAGAGTTCAATGATGTAAACCTACTGCCGGAAGCAAGGAGGCCTTCCATTGAGGCATGCAGGTCCCAAGGTACTAACTAGTTTCTAAGTCTAATTTCTGGATAATGTGACAAATTTGATAGGAATAGACTCATTGAAGGAATTCCATGATGCATCCCCCATCCTCGACACGAAACTGACAAAGGAAGTCGATGTGAGATGGTGGATCGAATGAGTATGGACTGACACAAGAAATGGAAACTCCTAACACTGTTGATGTATGTTTTGAAGTGAAAAATCCCTTGAACATGATGAGGCAGGACAAGTGACTTGGAAGCATTGACTCGACGAGTGCCAAGAACTTAATGTGATGGAAACAAGAGCACTCTTCAAATAGAAAAAAAAAAGTATAACAACAAATGGAATTGGTATGACTCAAAGACAAGTAGATTACCCAACTGTAAGACGAGACACACACAGGTGCCATGTTCAAGGGCGAAATTAGCTGCCATAAAGGATTCCAAAAAGCTTGACCCACTTCCTCAATTTTTCCCCTATCCAGATAGATGAGTACCTATTTATTTTTTAATGATCTTGAGGAGGATAATAGATGCTTGATATAGCTCATCCTTTGGATGAGTCCCTCGACATATGTTTAACGAACCTAAGGATGGAGGGGTTTAGTCATGTATGGGTCCTAGAGATTGGACTCTAGGTCCTTCGATGCATAGTTTTATGAGCCCAAAGAAGGTAAACTCGGTGGTTTTTCACATTTAGAGAATCTGAAAAGAACTTAAAGATGACTCCATGGATGAATTTTTCGTAAATTTAGTCTCTCGAAGCCCGAAAAAAGTGTAAAATAATATAGGGGATAATTATTCTAATCATGCTTGACTAGAGTATTCAGTTTTTGTAATTAGTCTCACATGGCTGAAAAAGAGACAAAATACCACTCAAAAAACGCCCTTTCAAACCTTTTAACGAGTGTGAAAGGAAGCAAGATCACTCGACATTTTTTTCATGTTTAGAGATTTTGAAAAAAGATTAAAGGAGACTCCAAAGAGTTCCTTTTTTGTATATATTTTACGAGTCTGAAAAAGAGATAAAAGTGTACTCGGTAACATATTCTCATGTTTTAACGATCATGAGAAAGAAAAAATATTGAGCTTAGTAACCTATTCTCATGTATTTACGAGCACAAGAAAGAACAAAGACTAAGCGTGTTCTAGAAAAGACTACTACGTTAATATGGGAACGACCCCCGGGCAAGGATCACTCCTAGTAGTGTGTTTCTCTAGAGGTACTTTTCCCCAAGCTTGCATGATAGAAGCTAGTGGTTTCGCTACAGCATGATGTCTAAAGGCTAGAGACCTACCCCCCCAAGCGTCGTTTCCTCTATCGACTCTTCTTCTTTCCTCATTTAGGCATATGGTTACTAATAGGAATATTTTCACTGGGCAGAGGAAAATAAGGTTCAATTATTCATTCCAAAGTGAGACTCGATTCGAATGGAGGGGAGTATGTTTCATTTTTTAACGAGCTTGGCAGAGAAAATGAACTATGCTCATAAGTGTCCATTTCATTTTTTAACGAGATTGACACAAGAAAATAACTATGCTCGTTAAGACCAAGTACTACCAAAGGATGAGATGATTCAAGGGATTATCACACCTAAGTCGAAATCATGTTTAACATGGAAACCTGTATGGTGGTAGGAGAGGGAAAAGGAAAAACCCCCATGAGTGAGGAATCCTTAGGAAGACCTACTCCTACACTCTCAAAACTATGTTGTCCCGAGAAAAGGGACATTATTCATTGCAGAATTCTGGAGTTCTAGAATTGTATAGTCAAGTTGGTCAACAATGATAATATTTCCTTGATGGGGAAATCGTAAAATATGAAACACCCAAGATGCAACGAAATTCATCGCATAGAACCAACTATGACCAAGTAAAAAATTATAATCCAGGGGCACGTCAACCACTTTGATATCAATCGAAACAGTCTTACCCTTAAATGTCACAGTGAAAGATTGCAAGATTCTGTGAGGTTGGAAACCATCTCCATCAAATGATTTCAAGGTGGTGGGAGATGGGGTAATTTTAAGTGAACCAAGGGATTTCCAACAAGACAAAGAAATCGCATAGGTGGAGGCTCCCTCATCCAAAACAATGCGATGAATTTTCTTTCCACCAACCAAAATTTGAATTTGGAATGCCAATTGGTGGGAGATCCTCTCCGTTCAGTAATCCAGATTAAACACAATCAGATTTGATTCCTTTGGATCCATAGCTCCAATGGTTTACAACAAGGTTCTATGTTGACTTGGACAATTCTGTAGAACTTCGAGGGTTGACATAACACAAGGAGCTTATGCCAAATCTTCAACGATGTTGTAGTTTTGGGCAGGGCAGGAATTTGGATTAAATGTCACTCTTTGAATTACGCTCTTGGGCGGGCGCAACGATGCATCAGAAATTGGATTCTCAATCTGAAGAGGATTGGAAGATGGATGAGAAGTGGATTTGTATGGTTGATCAATATATTTTCCTTTAGTTTGATCACCAAGAGGAGTGTCATAAGTATTTTCTCGAGTCATTACATTAACCATATTAAACATGTACATCTCAAAGGCACTCGTGGAAGCATCCCCATGGTGGGAATGACCTACGTCGCCCCCTTGCAGAGGGGAGGGGTTTTGTGAAACCAAATTTTGTTACTGAACTGGTTGGGAGGTACCCTTCATAAATTTGGTAAAATCCTCATGATAAGGGAAATATTCATGTATTGGTCTTCCTCAGAGATCATTCAAGGAAACATAGACTTCCTAGTCGGTTGAGTATCAACAGTMTTTGTAGTATCATGTTGGTTAGAACATTTCTTGGATTTACCCTTTTTTTTATTATTACCTATTGGTTGTTGAGATGAATTGGATTGGACCACATTCACCTCAGAGGTTTGAGAAGGAGTGGAAGTACTATTGGTGTTTGGAATGGAAATTAGTTCTGGAGTAGGTCTTGTCGGATCGCTCAATGGGCGAGAAGAATTATGGATCATATCGTAAAGTGTGTTGGATTGGGAATATACCAAGTCCAAATATTTTGCATGGTTGATAGCCTTCTCTTCAGTAACTAAATTTCCCATAGCAACATCGCGAGCGATGGGAAACAAGAGTGACTTTGTAAACCAATCTGCAAGAAGTTGGTCTAGAATTGGAACTTTAATAAACCATCTACATCATATTAACTCATGAATATGATCATATATGTGCATGGAAGAGGATTTCCATAGTGAGGTAAAAAGTTTTGTATCGGTCTCATACCATATAGGCAACCAGAAATGCATAAGGAAAGCCATGGAAAGAGAATTAAAGTCAACAAAGGAATTACGTGGAAGCTCAATATACCATTTGGTTGCGACACCTATAAGTGTTATCTGAAAAATCCTCAAATGAATGGAATCATCCATCAAAGAGTTGGAAGAACAACATAAATGGAAAGTCATAACATGATTGTTAGGATCTTCCCTAGGTTTTCCATCAAATTTCAGGATGTCGAACGATAACTTGGCAGGGATGGTGAGCCAAAACAAGGCATGTTGAATGGAATCATTTGTCAAACATGACATATCTGGAAGATCTAACGTATCCAACAATGGAATTTTCTGGTTAGCTTGTGGATACTGGTGATATTTATATAGCATGGAAACACCAGTAGGACCAAATCCAGGTTGCGGTGAGATGGAAAAACTAAATGGTCCTCCCATATATGATGGTTTCTCGGGTTGTTCACCCATGTAAGGTGGTTGTCCTAGTTTTCCACCCATGTATTTTGATGGACCTTCTACATACTAATATTGACCTTATGGTCCCCCCATGTATAGTGATTGAAGGGACTATTGCATTGGAATCATGGGGTTTACAGATTGATAGGGAAAAGTTCCTAGGGGAGGAATGCCCATCAGATTCGGTTGACCACACAAAGGGTTAGAAACTCTTGGAAATAGTTGTCCAAGATAGATTCCAATGGTAGTAGGGATAGAAGGCCTTGCAGAAGAAACTTTCCTCCAGACTTGTTGATGTTGCAACCATGTAGGTTTCCCCCTAGTAAAAATTTCCTTGCAACTGAAGGTTTCCCCCCAGCTGAAGGTTGGCCTCCCATTGAAGATTGAACTCCAATGTAGGGTGTACTCATCTGTGATGATTAAGATGGAGGTGGATTAGCTTGTGTGACCTTGGTTGTGTGAATGACTTGAATTCTGGCCATTTTACCGATGGAATGACCAAGTAAAGCACTTGGTGTGTGCATGTGTGGAAATAGTGAAGCGGGAATATTACCTGACCCATGTGTGAAAGGAGATGTATTCATAAAAGATTGAGTCGAGGTTACCTGGGTCACCGATGTTTTCGGTAAAGATGAAAAACCAACAGTATCAACTATAGGAGTTTTGGAAAAAGATAAATTCCCAAGTCCTTCAGAAAAACCAAAATAGGATGGGTTCATGCCAAAATACCGTAAAGTGGTTGAATCGGGCTGTAATTTAAAAGAATAATAAGAATCAAAATATCTTATGGATGGTGTATCAGTGAGTAGTTAGTTTAGTGGATCATTAAAAAGAGGATTCAAGTGAGATGCAAGGCTTTATTCGAAGGTTGTGACCAGTTCTTCAATGTGTTGGCCACATCGAGGAGCTATGCTCCCAGTTTCAGAAGGTTTGTCTTAGATCATTCCTTCATAAGAAACATTGTGTTGGCGTTCCTGAGCATTAGGTTCCATACCTTGTATATTGTGAAATATTTGATCCTAAGGCTAACTATGAAATTCAAAGAAACACACTCCTAAGAAAAATAAAAGCAATCAACCAAGCAACAACAAATTTAAGGATCTTTCGAAGATGAGATATCAAGCTGCCAACAACGAAGTGAGAAGCAGTTACCCCGACCTCCATGTAATATCCCTTCTCAGTGCAAGCAACCCTAGCTTTCGCGGGATCACCCTCTGAGGGTACAAAGAGTGTGATACAATGTATTCCTCAAGGACCGTAGAAATCCCCCCATAGTCACCTTTGTAGATACCTAGGAAAGGCCACTAAGGATACCAACTCCCAGTCAACCTTCGGGAAGGTATAGTCGATAGTCAAGATCGAACATATGGACATAATATCAAAGTTTGAAATTATTCCATAGGATTGAGGTCAAGTGGACCAATAGACTCTAGAGGACCTTGAACAGATTCATAGTTCACTAAGTACCAACACCAAATGAGTCAGTGACACTTCAGGAAGAACCCCCGTATACGATATTTCCACTACGATCTATCAAGATTTGGAGGGGTGATCTCCACTACTCTTCCGAAAGTGACCTTGTGTTTATCCTCTGTGTGATAGGGGGTTCCAAAGTATTCTTATACGAAAGTCAGATTTGTTCACTCTTTAGTGCTCTACAGTTTGTTTAGTAGTCTTGGACAAATTACTCACTTTGCCTAGTCCAAAGACCTGAATCTTGTGTTATTGTTAGTGTGCTAAAACCAAAAATGTTCTGATTGATTTTATTAGTGTGTGATTTATTTTAATGTCTTTTTACTTAATAGGTTCAGGAAGATGAAACTGGTGATGTGATTGAGACTCGACTTCAATAGAATGAAAGAGAATGAGATGCAATTTGTTCATTTTAATGAACTCTATATACATGAACGAGAAGAGTTGTATTATTTTTAACACAAGCAAGCACTCAAAACAATGCAAATTTCAATTTCTAGGATCAAGATGATGACAATCTACCAAGCAATGTTTCCGAAAACAAAAATGCACATGCAAAAACTAGCTCTTTTTCCAAACATGTACCAAAATAAATTTCCTAAAGAATGCAAAAAATTTCTTCGTTTGATTATGAATCTCTCCTTTGGACCAAGACCCATATCTTTGGTCCAAAGGAAGAATTAAACAAATGGTTTCTAACTTCCCTTTATATCTAACTCAATCAATCAAGCAAGAGAGAAGAAGAATGTGGTGTACCTTGTTATGATGTTTGTCCTCACTGCTCCAATCCTTGGTCTTGATCTCCAAGCTCCATGACGCAACTCAAGTCTTTCAAAGACTAGAAAAGGAACTCTTCCTCATAATATATATGATTAGTTAAACCATATCTATCTATGAAGACTGAAACGATAATAGACAAGCAAATGTTGAACACATGAACTTGAAGGGAACAGGCCAAGTTAATATTAATTGGAAATCCAAAGAAGGCACTTACAAAGAATGATTGATGATGAAACAATATTCTAAAAGATCTCTTCGTCCAACCCTTGCATGAATATTAATTCAAAATTATGATGCTTCTCCTGATATCAAAGGTTTGATACCTGAATTGATTCCCCCTTCACTTTGGAAATACCTTCGATATATAGGCTTGAGAGGCACAACCACCATGAGAAAATGAAGGATATGGTTGAGGATATGGATCCTTAAGTTAGAATTATATCCTAGGATAGATCCAATAGGGTAGGATTCTACCACAACAACCTCATCCAAGTCAGAGCTAGCCCTTAGGAAAATGTGGAGGATCCCCAATTTCTCTCTAACAAAACTATCACTCCCTCAAAGTTTAACACATGGAACCATTCTATAAAGTGGAACTCGTATAACATGGAAAGGGGGCACCAATACATGAAATGGAACTCCCCCGACATGGCCAGGGGGTGCCACCCTTCATAAATGCCCAAAAAATGGTTGATTTTCCAAGAAAAAAGTGTGTTTTTGGCCTTGAAATGATGGGTTTCTTCCTCCAATAAGACTTAGGGGTCATGGAAAATGTATTTCATGGTGTAAAGGGGTTGTGACACTTAGAAAAATTAATGCAACACTAGGTAAGGTGCATATGACACTTGAGACAATGTCTGCAACACTTAACAAGGTCCATACGTCACTTTGTGACACTTGTGACACTTATGGTGTGAAACTCAAATGTGAAATTTTGGTGTGTAACAAAAATAGAAGCATGGTACAAAGTGTAAAGAATTCAGTGGAAGAAATATTGAAGCTTCATTCACTTTAAAGGTGACGCTGGAATAATAAATCATTCCATTGTGTGCATATTAGTTTGGATGGACATAATTGGACTTCAAAACTAATTACTCAATGAAGTGAATGAGGATTTGAGAATTGAACAAAGTCTATGGACAACTATAGATCAGGACAACAAATGCCATAACGTGAATGCGTAATCTAGTTGGAAGATATTACAACACTAAGGGAATGAATGCAATGCTAAATGAGAGTGATTGATGAGAGATGAAGGTACAAAATGTCCATTGTATTCCAAGTGTAAAAATGGATGACAAAACAAAAAAGAACATAAGAAGCATAGTGATTTCCAAAAGGTAAATGTTAAGATAACATATAAGTAAAGTATATCTATACTTAGCATTGTTTGCAAAATATAACATAATTTGAAGAGAGACTAATGCAGGAGCATCACTCCATCTTATCATGCACCAGCTAGATTTCATGCATGGTGCGCATTCATGGGAGAGGCGGTCTCCTCTCACTTTTGCCTCGAGAATCCAAGACAAGATCTGGGCATTTATTGAAGACAAGCTGGAAGGAGAAAAATCGTTCTTTCGCACAAGCTGGAGATAAGGTCACCATTAATAGGCTGACGATAGAATGGATCTACGTCCGATTTGGAGCAGAATTTCCATCATTGTAATTTGGCCTTTCAATAAGCATTAGGGATGGTGATTTGACACCATTAGTTAGATTGTGAGGGAATCTCATAGAGCCCCTCTTGTATAAATCTTTGTATTGTAGGCAAAGTAGTAGGAGGCGAGGTTAGACAAGTCAGAAAAGTTAGTCGGAGAGGATAGACAAGTCGGGTTGTAAGGAGATATACAGAGAGTCAAGACTCGATTGTATCTTGGACTCCACCATTGTAAATTAGCATTTTACCATTAATAAAAAATGACGGTTTTTCCTATTTTACATTTATGTTCAATGGATGTTGTGTTATGAATGTCATTTTCATGCTTGTGAATTGTATATGGATGTTAGAAATCGTCTGCAAGGATACTAATACAGTTTCCTATCCGAGAGTGTGTTAATTTAAGCCTGGTTCTCTAGGCTAAGTGCAAGGAGTGCACGACAGAGAGAGGAGACTCTATAAGCTAACGCAAGGGGTGCATGTCTGAACTCAGTGGAGTCATAAGAGAAGATGCCAGGAGGGAACACCATATTTATTTACAGACTCAGGGAGAAATTTCAAGGTGGTTAAGTCCCTTGAATATCAATACTATGTGGAGAGAGGCACAGCATAGAGTTACTGAACAATTTGGAATACTCTGCCAAGAGGGCATCAAGCTTGCGTGAGTGTACCTAGGAACTACATGGTTGAAGGTGTAGAAGAATCCTAGAGTTGTTGAACATTCTGGTGAAGGAAGGCTTTGCAAGAAGTGCAACGACAAAGGAAAGGAGATGCCTTAAACCTTTCCATAAGGCCAAGGGAGAAGTCGTCGAAGAACTGAGCCAAGCGCAAGGAGTGCACCTAAGGTGTTGAGAATTCATCTTATAAGCTCAGGAAGAAGGGAGAGAAACTACCAGGAGGGCATGAGAAGCTCGTAGAGGAACCTGAAACCATGGAGGTTTTCCAAGACGAGCAAAGTCACAGGAGAGTTGCACAGATTTCTGCAAGGAGTGCAGAAAGAAGTCTTCGAGAACAGCTAAAGTCTCGAAAGGTGAAATTTCTCTAAGTGTGCAAAGGAGTCGAGGACTTTCTGAAGTCCTGAAGACAAAGAAGTCACGCATCGTTAAGGAGGAGACATGTGGAAGAATATTGAGAGGTTCGAGAGAAGGAACCTCGAAAGTTTTGCAGGAGAAAAAAAGGATCTTCACGAAGTCACAAAGAGTGATCTCAATCGAGGTTGTTGAATCTAGAAGGATGTGTGGCAAAGGATTAGCACATTGTTGATTCACAATTGGAAGAAGTATATTTGAGAAGAGACAGGACTCGCGAAGTCCGAACTCATGATTCGATCACAGTCGTTGATCGCAGGAAGAATGAGGACCGTAGATCTAGTCCTAAAGCATTCGTCGATTCGGGAATTAGGGAAGGAGGAGGAAGTCACTCGCAAAAGAACCAAAGTGTCAGGAGTGAAAGGATTTGGCCCACAATCGTAGCCCATGATCACATCAAGGGAGGAGCTTAGCATCGAGATCTAAGGAATGCGACGTAAGAGCTGAAAGCGCCAAGAAGAGAGTCCGCAGGTGCCACATCGCGGGTGCCGAGGAATTGAAAAAGGACCTGTTTCAAGTCAAATCGGGTTCATCGGGAGCCCAATGATTCATTCGACTCAACGACTTGAATGATCCTAGACTAGGAGGTTTTTCTATCCCCAAAGGAGTTGGAGGAGGGGGGTTTCACCAAGAGTGGTATCA
>JASDQU010242689.1:82942-97758 GCA_032191745.1 Picea mariana
CGATACCATACAAATTGATTAGGTTCTAAATATAAAGAAGCAATTCATACCTTTTGTGTATGCGGCACATTATGTAGATCAAATAATTTCTCTATCTGAAGTATCCATGTGATTGGGTCCTTGCCATCAAACTTCCTCATATCGATCTTAGGAACGTGGTTGGTATTCAACCCAAAGTTTGATTTTCTCCATTCTTGATTCATCTTCCTTGTGTCCTCATCATGAATTTCATGGGATTCATTTTCACTTTCAGGTGTCTTCGCTGTTACAAAATTTTTCAATACTTCCATGATCTCCTCTTTTAAACCATCCATCTTTGCCTCCAACTTAGCTTCCATCTCTTGTAGTTCATATTTTGTTACTATCTTCTTTTGTAAATCATTTATGTGCCTACGCATTTCTTCACCTTCATCAAGAGTCCAAGTAGGATTATCTGGAGGCTTATTTGGTGTAGAAGTTCCCTTTTTGGGTGGCATGTTGGCCAAGTATCACTTTTGAACCTTGATTTTGAGGTGGTTCTGCTAGACAATCTTTCTTTTGTTGTATCTCCCATGTTTCGGCCCTTCTGGGTATGAAACTTTCTTTTATGTAGTTCTCTAATATTTCTTCTCTGCAATGCCACAGGTTTGATCAAAATTGGATGTGCCAAGTGGAATTTATGGTAGCTTCCCCACAACTTGCTGATTGTTTTCCTTTCCAGGAGATCTCACTTGTATAGAGTTCCCCGCACAAAATAATTGATATAAAATTCTGAAACTCGTACCAAAAATACTATTTATTGTCCAGTATCCAATGAAACTAGTCCCATTCAATTTGGATACTCTAGGAAGAAGTTATGATTGTTTTACCTGGAACACCTTCTTGAGACTAGTCAGATACCCTATCTTCCACAGGGTGTATCTACAAATTTAATATGACCCAAAAGAGGAACTTTTTACCACAGATACCTTACTAATTTCTATGAATATCCTCTGGATTTCAGGGTATGAAACGTTACAGAAAAAATTTTATAGCGAAAATTCTGCAATGACTCAGTTCAGGATGATTCCAGAACCCTATCTTGTATAGGTTGTATCTCTGAAAGTATAATGCCTCAGGAGATGAAATTTTAACCCAACGTACCTTGATCTGTCTACTAAATATCCTCCAAGTCTCTCCTTCTGAAACATTGTAGAAAACAATTTATAACGAAAATTCCAAGGTGTCTCAGATGTAGCAGTGAAACCCCAAGACCTTGAGCTCTTATACCATATGTTAAGAGACAAATATCAATATAGCATAGAAAAACCTCAGAAAAGGTACTCAACGCCTTGAAAAAGAGATAATTTCAGATAATAAGCCTCTTCGAGGGGGCAACCTCCTTTTACCCCACTTAAATGTTCAAGTCCCAGATGATTCCAAATGAAAATGTCTCCTTGGTATATATAGGAGACTAGGAGGTATAATTACAACTAATAGAATAAAGTTGACATAAATAAAATAACATTACTAATGTAATATGCCCCAATTAAGGGGTAATGAGCCAATATTAGGGATTAACATATGTTAATAGTTTTAAATCATGAGTGTGTTGGAAAGGAAAGAGAATAGATATATAAAAATCATATGCACTAGTAATCATGTTGAGAATTAATGATTGGTGCATATAGATATGCTTTTAGTGCATATGGAAAATTCTTGGGAATATATACATATAACATGCTTATAGATTAAGAGTAGTTAGTTGTTATATATGAAATAAATATGTTATGATGATTAAATATGGCTAACGATGGTTATGTAACCATGAAAATGTTGATATCATGGATAAATATGTTGATGATGTTGTTGCATATGATAGTTGCCCTTGTGAACAAAAAAAAGGTGAGGACAAAAAAATGTTGATCAAGAGGTTGGTTATGGAGTATGTGAACCTATATGAGACACCAACGTATTAGGTAGCATCCAATAATTTATGGCATCCATGTAAGTATGAATTTGGTGTACTTATGTTGCATATATGTTGAACGGAATTTAGGTAACATTTCCCTCAGTCATGATTTGATATCTAAATTGATATGATTAGGCAAATTGAATGCAATTATGTGAATGGTATTCCACTTGGTGTGGTAAAAGAGGAAATCCTTGGACACATAAAAGTTTTTAATTAGTGTAACACACCCAGCCCCGTAAGTATCTTTCTAAGGAGTGGAGTATTAAATTTTCTCTTTTACTCAATCATATAAAAGCCTCCTCTAGAAGCTACCATCATCTTCTTCTCATCAAGATCTTTCCAACGACTATAGTCATGTTCATAATTAAGCTTTGGATCAACAATCATGACTTCCTAAAATTCCTTAGACTCTCATTGGTCCAAAACCGCTCATTGCCACATGGTTGCAGCAATGACATGGCACCTATCCACTGGCCCAGTGGCCTCCAATTCAATAGTTACCTCTGATAGACCCAACGGTCCTCATAAATGAGAAATCAACGACTTTGATCACCTCTCTGAGCTTCTCCTTTGGATTTCCCTCGTTTCAGGCACTTGAACCACTCCTACAAACTCTCTCCAACCTCACCTAATCTGACAGATCTGACCTATGAATACAATAGCCCTTATTCCTTCAGAGATGCCAAATCACACAATGGTTAACAACCCTACTTCTACTCCAACTATACTTAACTCATGTTTTACCTTCGAAGGTCTAATACTAAGATTGAATCTTGTTTGCCACCTTGGTCACTGCTGGCACAATGTACCTGTCTCTTGGCATGACACGTGGCTTAGTATCCACTCAACACATGGTCCCATGATGGCTCTATATGTCACTATAGGGTGCATAGGATCACTTGGCCACAGATTGACATTTTTCCATTTCCTATAAATTGATTAGGACATTTAATTAATACATTTTTAAAATATCACTCCTCAGTATTTATTTATTAAATCCTCATTAGGGATAATTAGTATTCACTAATTATTTATCCTCGTAAACACATTTTTACTTAGCCTAATAATTCACCTAAGTACCATTTTTGTAATAATTATCTTATAAAATAATTAATTATATTATAACATAATCTACATTATGTTCTAATATAATTAATTAGATTGTAATGTACTTAGGCTTTTAATCCTTGATTAACATAAAATTCAAAGAACCTGGCTTAAGACTTCACACCTTAATATTCACTTAAATTTAATATATATATGGATAGTTAGGAGTACAACTCTGAAGGGTTCAGAGCACAACTCTTGAGAGCTCAGAGTATGACTCCAAAGAATGTTGAGCATTATGATATTGTAAAATAAATAATATTGCACCTCGAAGGATTTTGAAATAAAACAAAATATTAAATATATTTAGTTCCTTTTCTTCGAGGAAAGAAAAGGAACTAAATATATTTAATATTATGTTTTATTTCAAAATCCTTCCAGGTGCAATATTATTTATTTTACAATATCATAATGTTTAACATTCTTTGTTTTCATACTCTGAGCTCTTCAGAGTTGTTCTCTGAACCCTTCGGATTTGTACTTCGAACTATCCAAGTTCAAATCCAAAACGGTCAGCACATAAAAGGTCTTGAAACTTGTATTCATATATTATATATATATATATATATTACTTCAACTCAGACCATCCTCCCGAGATCTTCGCTCATGAATGTGTGTGTTTCTCTCATCACTGCCCTTCCCTTTACTCCGATGACCAATGATGACCAATGATGACCAATCGCTCCGTCCATGCCATTGCTCTGATGGATTCGAACTCCATTCACACGTGCTCTCCCCTTCACTCTGAAGGTTGGATTCACAAGACCAATCACCAATGAGCATAGCATAATATTTAATATTGTATTGTTTAAAATCCATTGGTCGTCCCACTCCAAACAATTTCTATATTCTATGYGCTACGACATATTAATAATAACATAAATATAAATACTTATGCATTGAGAGAAAAGGGAAGGTATATTTCACAGTTATTTAATAAATCAATAAAATACTAAGTTGCCAAAAATTCTTACAGGAATGTTGACTGGCCTGTGTATGGCACAACTCTTAAAACTAGGAAAATCTTAKCACARTTCTAGGAAAATATGCCCATAAAACATATAAATACATAAATGCATATATTTATTGGGAAATATTTGTTTGTTTAAATTCTTTTTCAATAATAATATTTTTCTTGGAAGTGAAGTTCTCCATGGTAAAACAATGGTTTTTACCGTGGATTACTAATCCCCTAATCACATGTGTTTCTTTCCTATTTTCAAGGATTAATTACCAAGTCCAAATATTTCCCCTTTGGACATTAATTCAGTGTGTAATACAGTAAGATTTGTTTCGTACCAAATCCAAATAAGATTTAATTATTCACAATGTTTTTAGATTCCAGATTTCATTTTAATTCACATTAGGAAATTAGGTTTTGTTTCCCACTTTTTCCTTATTACTAAATATTATAATACTTTACTTCTTGTTAGCATTTGAAATACTTTCCTAAGGCCCATACATAAATTTGATTATGTTTTAAATTATCTGGAATATAAGCTTCAAGAAAAAATTAAAATTCTAAACATTCTTATGCATAAATCAACCTCTTTCTTTTCAGATTTTTCTGTAGAGGTTCTAAATGTTTAATTGTCCTAACTGTAGCAGAAGATGGACTATAATACTAAATCAACATCAACATTTTCACCCAGAAATCTTCTTTTAAAACAAATACAGTCAAGAAGTAAGGAGGTAAGTCAAAATGAAATTCAGCTGAAACATTCTCACCATTTTACCTAAATTTCTCAGGCCATTTTTAATAGAGGGTTGAATTTACATTATTCTGAAACACTATCTATATTGTTTTTGAGCTTAACATTGCAGAGATTTGGAAAACAAATACTTATCGAGAAGATAAATAAGAGTTGTGACTTCTAAAGGGTGTCCCACTTTCCACCTAACCATAGGCATAGTTTCTCTTGGTGTATTTCACAACTAGCCACCCCCTAGCCAGAGTATGATTCCATGAGAGAGAGTTATTTTTTTTCTTAGAAAAAAGAAAGGGACGAAGGTTACTCTCCTTCTCCCACGGGAACCAGGCACCTCAGTATTCTACCAAGCAAGGGAATTTATTGTGATTTATCACTCAATCACTTAAATTCTCTGCAGCTCCATTTATCCGCCTCATTAGCAAACACTCCCCAACAGTTCATGTACCTAAAAAAACAAATGTATTCACTTCTCTCCATTTTCTCTGAACCATAAGAGTTTCCCACACACCTCTCTACTCGTATTACCTTCCCAGAATCAACTATTTGTGTCCTCCCCTCTTTGTTCATGGATTTTCCTCTATTTCGTATCTTCTATAGTAAGATTTTGTGGGTCAAATCACCCAATTTGTGGGTCAGCCTAGAATCCTCTCAATGGGTACTTTTCTTCCCATGATTCTAAGGCAAGGAAGTTCTAGTACAACACCCATTATTTTTCATAAATGTGGGAAGCTAGTAGTTCAACCACCAACTTTCCTTCATTAACTGAAATTCTAGAAAAATGGGCAATCTGGGTTTTTCTTGAATATTAAATTGTTAAGGAAAATTTCCTCATTGTTTCCCTCTCATGACATCATAACCTATATAGGAAATCCCCCTCATCAATTGTTCAACATTTTCCTTTTTACAATAATAGCATAAATATTTACACTACCTTCTTAGCAAAGGTTCAACATTTCCTAGATCCACACACAACTGATCTATCCATAGTCTCTTAGAAAAATATAATTATATTTACAAGTTGGGGGGAACAATGGTGTTACAATTGTTTTCATTGCATTCGTATGAAATAAATGACATGTCATGTTATGTTGGTTATGATTTAATAACCAAGGTAGTTCATGATATATACTCATGTTCTAGAAGTGAATGCCAATGGATCTAGCCATGTGTGAGGCCATAATGTAATTGGATATGGAAAGCCTATAGTGCTACACAAGTGTCCAATGATGTACCTACTTGTATTGTTGTACTAGATTGTAACTTTCTTTCCAACACCAAGGACACTTATAGAGGGGTAGGATTCTCGAGGGACTACATAATAGAGAAGAGAAATTCCTTCTAATACACCCAAAGGACTATTTAACAGAGAAGGGGTATATACCTGGTGTTGTGTTGGGATAAAGAGAAAGGTGTCCATATGGTTGATAAAATATCGGGGAGGTGGTTGGATGATGTGTTGAGAGGTTGTCTAGACCTTCCAACTCATCATTATGGAATACACGATACAAGAATGTTGTATTCTGGAACTAATGCAAGGATGCATTAGGTAGATGTGCAGAAATATTAATGCAAGTTGTAGATATGCACACATATGTGTTGGCATATATGCTTGAAGGAATTATTTGAATGCATGCTTGTGTTATGTTACATTGAAATTAATATGTTAACAACTAAAATTATGGAATTGCTACTAACTCATAAATTTTGAGATCATTTTAGGAGTTGTTGTGGATACAGTGAAAGAATGGTATGTCAGAGTAATCATAGTTGAATGGACTACATGAAAGATATGTCAGGAGAATAAAGTTAGATAAAATGATGATGGTTGGAATATGGAAAGTTCAGTAAGAAGTCCACTCAGATGACATTGGAACCCTATGATTGCCACAATAGATTGATTGGATACTGGCAGTGCATGCCTAGTATTAATTTGGTGATACCCTTGCACATGAAAACCTTGGAAAGATGGATCTCCCAAGGGACTATTTAGTAGTGAAGGGAATGATTGAGCCTATAAGGGTGAGTGTGGAAAGGAAGAGGCATATTACATGAATAAAATTACCATGTAAAAATGCATTTGGTGTGAGGGATGAAATCAAGAAGGGTATGTCAGAAAGAACAATGAGTTAAATTATTGCCCGTGACAACTTGTGAAGTAGAGGAATTGCCATACAAATAAGTATTAAATTTAGATTGCATAATTATATTTGAATACATGCTTACATTGTGTAGTTGAGAACTCATGGGAATGAGATAATTGTTGCATAACAATGGCTATAAAATGTATGTTTTCTTAATGGTTTTTATAGGAACAATTGAAGAATGAATACATGAATTGAGTACCTAGAAAGAAGAACACCAAGGACGGTTTTATTAGAAGGATGGGGAAAATAATGTGATACCCCTATGAGCATATTATGTGGGACCTGAAGGAGACTACCAACTACAGCCAGTATGTATACTAGATAGGAATGTCATTGTGCTCGGGATAAAAGGTTCAATGTGTGAGCTACAACCTGAAGAAGCAACATGGGAGTTGGAAGATGCAATGCGGGAGGAATTTTGATGTAAAAATTATTGTACATATGCATGGCGATGTGCACTAAGGACAGTGCAAAATTTAGGGGGGAAAGGAATGTGGCGCCCCAATTTTGATCCCCAAATTAGTAATGTATAAATGTGTATATGATGAAATGATGAGAGCCAAAAAATGATGCAAATATGTAAATATGTAAATTATACATTGAATAATAAAAAAATACATATCATTGTTGCAAATGGAGAAAGAAAAAACATGGGGGGATATGATTCTACAAGAGAGGAATAAAAGGGGATTTAGGGGCTCAAGAGGGCCAAAGGAAATGATATTATTTTATTATGTGCCTAAGTCCTTAAACCTTTACTTTAATAAGCCTTGGACTTATGTTTTTCTAAGTTTTATGACCTTGGATTGAGTTTCCAAGTAATGTATGTGGGTCTTCTTAGGAAGGCAAGTGACGAGTTGGAAACATGCAAATGTAATCTTTGTCTTTTGGTTGTTGTAGTCATTTCCATTCATTCTTCCCTGAGGTTGTCAGGAGAGCCTGTGCTGCCAGAACTGTAATAGAATGGGAAATGGCTTTTATGAGAATTATGTGGAAATTGTGCCCATGTGCATGAGAGATTATTTCCACTGAGGAAACTCCATTACAGTTGATAATTCCTAGAGTCCCCTACATATATATTTCTTGGTCTACATGTGTTGGATCCCTCTACGGAAGTGGGATAATCCAAGGGACTGCATGGCAGAGAATGAGATCCCATTCCTTGGGTTGTGTAAGTTGAGGGGAAAGTGAGCTGGTGAATTGGAATTGCGATAAGAGTTTACAAATCATGGAAATTCTAGCAATTGGGTTGTGTGAGAGGAATAGAGATAGACATAGGCCAATTCATCCTTTTGGACTAATAACCTCAGCTTGAGGGTGGCCCTATTGCAGAAATAGTATAGGAAACATAGTGGCCTATGGTTAGGTGGAACGTCCTTCATCTATACCCAATTGGTGTTTAATTTCCAAAAATATAAGTGTTATGGTTTATTTCTATTTATGATGAATTTAATGATGTTTATGGTATTCTTTGATTGTCGTTGTAATTACATGAAAATTATATGCATGTGTAACATTGAATGAATAATTATATGTGAATAATCCTAGTTGTCATATTGCATGTAATCATTCAATAATAGAAAGGTAGAATGTATTAGGGTATCAAAGAAAGAGAAGAAATGGAAAAAAAGTGATTCCAATAGGTACCTATATCCTCAATAGTTGACACAGGGTATTGGATATGTTACATATTCTCCCATACAAAAGGAGAGCATTGATGCTCCATGAACACTAGGAAAAAAACCATATAAGTTGAAGAAACCATGTGAGCTTGTAAGGAAAGGGAGGTGAAAATTCCTTTGGACATATGTCCATGCTGCAAAAAAATACCCCTTTATTGTTCAAACTTGCCCCTCATTTTCTAGCTATATTTGTTGATGTTAAACCCTAAGATAATACACCATTAACCTACAAAATAAAGGCAAAACTCCCCAAACAATTTAAACTAAACTAGCAAAACCAGCTAAGAAATAAGGAATGATAGTGATAAATGGAAAATAATAAAAATAAAGTCAATAATAGGGATATAAAAATTAATGAGAAGGGAGAAAAAGGGTTACCTTGTTGCAATGCTCTTTGTCTTTCTCTGCATTTAGGGCTATTTGTATTTCATCCTCTTATGGAAGCACCTCTTATTCCTCTTCTCTCATGTGAAATGTAGAAATGAAACAAACCCTTTCTTTTTCCACTTTTTAAGAGTTGTAAGTAGTTTTTCTTTCATCTTTTAATAAGTTCAAAAAATATATGAGAAATTTTTCAATGCTTCGGTGTATTATGAGAATTAGTGCTTCCAATGTACCAAAGAGGGGCATCAATTCTTCTATACAAAAGAGAAGCATCGATGCTTCCATATCTAAGAGGGGCATCGATGCTTCAAGATCACTAGGGAAGAACATTGTGTTTCTCAAAGAAGCCTGATGAACCTACAAATAAAGGGAAGTGAAAACCTCTATTGATATGCACCCTTGTGGCAAAAAATTGTACTCCTTTATTTGTTGAACTTTCCCCTCACTTTCTATCCATATCCATTGATGTAAAACCCTAAAACAAATCCACTAGCGACATGAAAAATAAAGGCAAAACCATCAAACCAACAAAAAATAACTAGCAAAACCAACAAGGAAATTAGGAACAATAGAGAAATGGAAAATAACATAAATAAAATCAATGATGGGTACAAAAGAAATAATGAAGAGGGAGAAAAAGTGTTACCTTTCTACAACAATATGTCTTTCCCTGCATTCATAGCTATGCATTTCATCTTCTTGTAGAATCACCTCATCTTCCTCTTCTCCTGGGTGAAATCTGGAAATGAAACAAGCCCTTTCCTACTCCTCTTTTTATGAAGAACATTGTAGTTTTTCTTTCCTTTTTTAATAAGTTTTAAAAAGTATGAATTGATATATATTGCTTCAATGTATTAAGATTAGCATTGTGCTTCTAATGTACCAAAGAGGAGCATCAATGATATCGTACCTAATAGAAGCATCAATGATTGCATACCTAAGAGGAGCACCAATGCTCCAATATCACTAAGGAAGAACATTGTGACATGCAAAGAAACCTCATAGACCTGCAAATAAAGGGAGGTAAAAGCCTCTACGAATATGCATCCATGCTACACAAAAATGTACCTTTTCTTCATCAAACTTGCACCTCATTTTCTAGTCATAGCCACTAATATAAAACCTTAACACAAATCCAACATAAATCTATAAAATAAAGGCAAAACCCTCAAACTATCAAAAAAAAAAAAAACTGCTAAGAAATTAAGAACAATAGTGAAATGGAAAATGGGTATTAGGATACAATATTTTTTGTCTTTCCTTGCATTCATGGCTATTTGTATTTCATTCTCTTGTAGAATCATTTCCTCTTCATTTTCTCATGTGAAATGAAGAAATAAAACAAACCCTCATTTTTTTCCTCTTTTTAAGAGTCTTCTTGAGGTTTTCTTGCCTCTTTCAATAAGTAAAAAATACAATTATCGTTTGATGCTTCGATGTATTAGGAGAATCAGTTCTTCCCATGTACCAAAGAGGAGCATTGGTTCTTTCATACAAAGAGAAGCATTGATGCTTCCATACTTAAGAGGAGCATTGGTTCTTTCATACAAAGAGAAGCATTGATGCTTCCATACTTAATAGGAGCATTGGTGCACACATACTAATGGGGGGCACTAATGCTCATTGACAAAAGTGGAGCACCGATGTATTCTTGGATTTATGGCACTCCACTGCACATAGGTCTCAAAGCACTAGTGCTCCTAGACCAATGTGAAGTATCAATGCAACTGAACCAAAGTGGAGCACTAATTTATTTTTGAGTTGTTATCACTTATTTCTCATCGGTTTAGAAGCATCAATGCACCTAAACCAATGCAGAGCATCAGCGTGTCTCAACCAAAGTGGAGCATCAATGTCTTTTTGGCATGTTGTTGCTCGAGTGCACTTATGGTCATGGAGCACCATTTCTTATTTGTATTAATCACACTAGTTTGCCTACATCAAATGGGTGTAGTGTGGCCCAATATCCACAAAAACATCCACTAAAAACCTTTGCAAGTAAGGAACTTCAAAAATAACTTCCGCAAAAGCCTCCTCTAATGGATGTTTTCCTTGTAGTGGATTTATATACAAAATAAAAAAGTAAAGAGGATATGAGCAAGGGAAATGAATATTGAAATGGTATAGGGGTGACCCCTTTTTTCACCTCTATAACCTAAATCTTCTTTTGGTGGGAAAATCCTATTTTACGTTGTTATTACCACATAATGAACCACGAGGGATATTTTTTTCAACTCAGTTAAAAGATATGTATATATGTCCTCAAACTTCATGGAGACAAAATTGATACTCTACATAACTGGTTTAAGACATGTCAATTGATGACTCCTAACACTTTCTACAATTGATTTTTTTCTTCAATAGATCATCCATCAACTTCAAAAAATCCAGTAAGATAATAATTGATAGGATGAAGTTACAATGGATTCAAGTTAATAGTATTTTTTCTTTCATTTTAGAGTTATTAAATAAGAACATGATTTTATTTTTTTAACCACATCTTTGATCTAAGTTCATCCATGAGTATTCAACACATGGCCTCATTTGCACTAGAAAGCACTCATCCTCTACATTGGAACCCTTTGACCCCAACATCATGTTGAGGAATGGTCATCATGGGGTCTAAGGGGAAATTCCATAAAACCTCAACATGAGTTGGCACAGAAAGCATTATGCATGTCAAGTTCCAGCATATGTGTGCATGCCTTAGCACCTTGTGTGCACATACTTCAACATCTTGTGCACATGCACAACTTACCACCCTACATGTGTAACACTTCAACATCCCCCGCGCGTGCCTATAACCAAGAATGTCAATCATCACCAAGAACGTCATGGAAGCCCAACACTAACAATAGCACATGGTGTCGAGAAGATGAAAATTCATCAATAGTTGTGAAATTGAACCACCTTCAATGACCAAACATGTACATTCTTGTAACTGAAATGTATTCCTATGTATAATATGCATTATAGAAAGCATAACCAGAAAATATATTTTCTTTCTCCCATTGTCTTTCACACATCATTTTACATGACATTTACAAAGTAATACAAACATTATTATGTTTTGAATTGCTTTGGGTGCAAATTTATTCATTATTTAATTCATTTATGTTTACATTTTTGTCCCTATAGCATAATGTGTTTAAACTCTGATTTATATCTTGGAATTAGATCATCTTCACTCTCCCTAAATATGGCGTATTGGCCTTGGGAAGTAGGTCGGGATTCTCATGTTAAGGGGAAACAACATAAGATAATATTTTATACTTGATCCTACAATACTACTCTATTTTGAGAAGCAATATTGATGATTTGAAATGAATATCCTTTGTATCCAACTCTACACTCGAATCATATTATCAAATTTGAATTTGAATATGGTACATTATGAAAGAAAAATGAACAGAAAAATTATAAATACAAAAAAAAAAAAATCTAATTACAAAAAAATTGAGAGTACACATCTTAATTTAAATGTGTGAGAATTCTTAATGTTAAGCATGTTTAGTTTGGACTCTTTTGTGAATATAGAAAGTCTATGTGGATAACCTTCTTTGCAAATACCAAAAACTCATGGCTCTAGATCACAAAGCATATGGATGTCAAAATGGAGATCATAAAAGTCAATTAATTCTCTATAATTTGATGAAAAATTATAATTTATAATTTTCTAATAAACATTATTCAATGTTAATAGTAACAATTTAAACTCAATAATTTGATTAATCATATAAACACATTTTCAAAATTTGCATACTAATTTAACCAAATTTAAATACTACTGCTATACACAATGTCAAATTATATCTTATAACCATTAATAATAATAATATGATTAAAAAAAACTTCCAAAACCCTTATCACCTTACTAGACTGGACTGAACCAAATAAGACTCCCAAAAAAAAATGTTAAATTATAATTTTATCACTCAAAATATGAGAACCATGTCTTATAACCATTAATAATATGATTAACAAAACTTCCAAAACCCTTATCACCTTGCTTGGCCAAATAAGACTCCAAAAAGGAATGTTAAAATTATAGTTTTATCACTCAAAATATGAGAACCATTTGTAGTGTAAGTTTGAACTCTCTTAATCGAGACATGACCTTGAAGATGTTTCCTGCGATACATTAAAATAATATATATTGAATATAAGGATATTCTCTATTAAAATAATATATATTGAATATAAGGATATTCTCTTTCTTAAAAAAAACATTTACTTGTTATATACAGGAATATGAAAAGCATGATTTTGATATTTTAAAATAATATATATTTAATGTAGGGATATTATTTCCCTACTTTTCATATACAGGGATATCTTTCATATATAGGAATATGAAAAATACACTTTTCATATACCGGGATATCTTTCAAAAAATATATGAAAAATTCACTTTTCATATACAGAGATATCTTTCATATATAGGAATATGGAAAATATATGAAAAATTGTACAAGGAAAAAGGAAGTTCAATTAATTAATATTTGTAAGAATGAGTATAAATTGTAATCATTGCTTTCACCTGTTTGTTTGAATTTGATTGATTGAGATACTTTATTATTTTTTAAATATTTAAAATAAATTTAATAATAAATTTTTTGTTTGAATATTATTTTTAAAATATTTAAAATAAATTTAATAATGAATTTTTTTGTGTGAATTTGATTGATTGAGATACTTTACTATTTTTAAAATAAATTTAATAATAAAAATTTTCATAAATATAAAATAAAATATTTAAAATAAAATTAATAATAAAATTTTCCATGTATATAAAATTTAGATTATATTAAAATAATATCTTAACAAAATTTAATTCAGATTTATATACGAAATACATTTAACTTATTCGATATTGTTATGTTTTAAATTAATAAGTCAAAAAGAGATGCACCTAACACATGAAGATCAATGACCTTAAAGCGTTAAAAAGGTATACTGTTTTAAATTAGTAAGTCAAAAAGAGATGCACCTAACACATGAAGATCAATGACCTTAAAGTGTTAAAAAGATATACTTTATGATACAATAATTTGCCAGACACGTCAGTTACCCATATGGAGCAGGGGGCTGACATCGATATGTTCCTATAATTGACTCTGGGACGGCGAAGGGATGTCGTTTTGTCCAAAAGTTTTTTCACTGGTACTGCCTACCAAATTAAATAACAGTGGCGAGATGAACCAATAAAGATGCCTGTCAATGGCGTGGCAGCCTTTTGCTCAAGGATAGCGACCTGGTACTGTTTTGTTTCAGTGCAACGATCCATGTCATGGAATACACGACTCAGAGATGGTCCATCGATGCTTTGGGTGGCGTGCCGTATTAGGACTTTTGGTGGATATGTACAACAATTTACTCGTAAATTGCATGACTGTATTCCAACTTAACGGATCAAAACAGTAAAAATTGACAACAATTTACTCGTAAATTGCACGACTGTATTCCAACTTTACGGATCGAAACAGTAAAAATTGACGAGTAATTAGAGTTTTTTAAAGCAAGCAGTGGCAATTATTTATACGTGTTCAACTGATAATCAAAATGTTTTGTTTGAGATATTTTGTGCGATTTTAGGTAATGATTTGCGTGTTTTGTCGGTAAAAAAGATGGATGAATAATGACATAAATTAGTGCGGACCCGCTTTGTTGCTTCGGTAAGCGCAAGCAGAGCGGATAATTTCCGTCGCGTCTGCTACATAAATTGTCTGTATCAGAATAATTTAAAGAAACATAGGAAATTTTAAATTATTTTTGTTACTGTGCTTGATTTTGGTTCATCTGAATCTTGATATAAGTGAATATATATTGAGAAGGTACTCGAAAACAACACATA
>JASDQU010242689.1:143022-159406 GCA_032191745.1 Picea mariana
ATAACGCTATGATTCCAAACATTTTGTAGAGAAAACCATCAACAATTCATTCCAAAGATCACAATTTCACACAGTTGCCATACTCAAGGAAAACACAAACCAATACATCTGAGCTAATATCCATTTAATAACCAGAGCAGACTCATGGATGGAGAAAAAAAGACATACGTGTAATCAAACACCTTAAAACGTGAGTTGGTCGAGTGGTTCCTCTCTGCTAGGAAGTTGGAGCATAACCACAACAACAAATTGAACAATAGCCCGATTAGGGTGGCGACCAGCGAAGGAGTAAGAGTGATGTGCAGTAAATTCACGTCGCTTCCATTCATAGTGCATTAACTCCTTAGTACATGCCAACAAGCTTCCAATTAACACAATTAATCAAACCATCTATCGAAACCATCACCCATTAAAAGCCAATAGTGTGACCATACCACATTTATAATTTATGCCATAACATAAATCAACCACGTTCCATATAACTCAACAAATCGCATAACCATTAGCAACTATCCCTTGGTCAAATGAGTTACCCACATATTATCCTTCCAAAATATACCATATGCATATTAACCATACAGCTCAATCAAATTGCGTAACCATTAACTTGCTAGCTTGGATTTAACCATAATCATTTTAATCTTTCATGCATGCAATATATCATATAGCATAGTTTAAATTCTTCCCCTTGCATTTGTTGCATTGCTTTCATTCCCTTCTAATTGCTTGTAKGTGYTATTTCTAACATGTTTATTGTGCAAGTCTTCTAGTAATAGATCCAATAACATATAGCATCGATAACAAAGATAACATAGGCCGTGGTGAAATAAAACTTGAGCCTAGTACAATAGAAAAACACACAACATGCCTTATCCATCGTCAGTAAATCAAGAATTTATCCCCATGTAAGTAGTGTTGAGCAGTAGCACAACATCAAATGAGCACCATACTTGGTTTCCAATCTACAAGGGGGTCCCACCTACTAGTATTATTTAGATTTTATAATAATAGGATTTAGCAACACTTTGTGGGAAAAACTTCGTTGTGATTTTAATCGTCAACAAACAACATCAACGATAATCAATTCATCAATCCATCAATCCTAATCCATAATTAAACAAGGCACGCGAGTAATCATTCGCATAACACATCATAGACCATATTAAATCCAAGGCGCAAAAGCATTTATCAGTTATATTCATGGCGCAAATCCCAACTGTAGTATGCAATCATCTGTCATAATAAATTTTCATTTGGCACGAGAATACTAATATCTAAACCATACGTTACATTATAATTCAATGCACACAAGGAGTCTAATTGCTCAACTAGTCATACATCACATTATTGAACTGTGTGTGAGCATTCTATTCAATTAATCCATCATTTACACATCAACAATTCAAGACGCAAGAGATATCGATTTTATTTCACAAGACGCAAGAGAATACAATTAATAAATCAATCATACTTCAATAATATTAATAGGCACAATAGTAACCAAATTCTAATCTAATCAGGCGACATCAAAATTCAACGGTGCAATAGAAAACAAGTTATTAATCCATAATACATTAACAAATTTAATGGCGCAAGTAAATATTGTTAATTGAATTAGGGAACAGATAAAAAGTCGATTAATCCTAATCATCATTTAATCAAGGTGCAGTGTAGTCAATATCAAATTCCACTTTTATTCCATGGCATGCGAGTAATTCCAAAAGCGTACACCTTTATGTGTCAGCCTTAGTCCATAAAGCTACACAATCTAACCACTTAGCCACTAGCATAAATGAAATCATCTGTCACATTAAATTTTGTTCGCGTAGGAAGTCTAAAATATAAAATCCTCATTTATTACATAAAATCCATTTGTGCAAGAAGTCTAAGATCTAAACCATCATACATTACAATACAATTTCAGTGCGCACAAGGAGTCTAATGACTCAATCAATCAATCCAGCATCCACATAGTTATAAGGCACACGAGACTCGAAGTACCTTGCTTAATCAATCCTTCCAACGCCACTACGTGCAAGGTGGAGGAAGGAATTAATTCTTACAGATTCATAAAACCACAGGTGCACACTTATGATCCTTGTGACAATTAAATAGAATACATTCGATAATTTTCTAAATAACATCTCTAAACATTCTAATGAACCAAACATTCAACCGCTCATTATTGCCAAAACATTAAGAGGATTGACATCATGTCATATAAGGGTAAAAGAAAGACCCTATCTGATTTAATGAGGTAACAAATTAGAAATTCCCCCCTACTAAACATTCCTAGACCTTTAGTTTCCCAAATGTTAACTTCTCATTCACTACCCTAACCCTTATTATATTTACCATAAGGTAATATCTTAATAAGTCTTGGAAATCACATGATAGTGGATTCCAAAGAATTCAACTATATAATACAATTATGACCCAACATAAGGTTTTTAATTTTAGATGTGAATCCTAATTAAGAGTGGTATAAGTACATCTAGGAGAATCTAAGTATCTAAGAAACGTTTGACAATAATAACTCAACAGGGACCTGCCAAATTCAATTTTATACAAAAATGAACTTGAGGAAGAAATTAATGAAGCACCATGAATTAATTAAGTTTCCTAATCATCTAACTCATAAATGGATGTGCACTGATTTATAAGGGTCCCTTCTTAAGACCCGTAGCACAAAAAACGAGAACACAAGCGTAAGGATTGAAAAAAATAGAAAAACTCACGTAATTAAGTGGAGGGAAATAACAAACAATATTGTAAAAGAGTGGGTTACATTTCAGAAGTCTATAAAAGGTAAAAACACTGAGTAACCAAGTAAATTCACTGCGAAAGGAGGAAAATTTTCTGAGTAAGATTAGAAAAGATGTTGAGTATTAAAAGGTAAGTTGTTGAGTAAACGTCGAGTCTTGAAGATAGACAGCAGAGACGGTGAGGGAAGGCGCAAAGACACAAGTCCAATCTGAAATAATTCAGACAAGGGAGCTGGGCGAAGTCGCTGCCATAGAAACCTTGCAAAGGGAGAGGGACGTGCAAGGGGAGCCCGACTTCAGGTAAAATATGGAGTGAGGGGGAAGGGCACCCAGATTCATGCTCGAAATATGTGTCCAAGGAAGAAAGAGAGGGGCGCAAAGGCTGCCAGATTTGCTCTGTCAAGAAGCAGACCAGAGAGGGCGCATTGCTACCCAATTTTCTATGTCACGAAGGAGACCAGAGAGGGTGCATTGTTGCCCAATTTTATCGGTCAAGAAGTGGGCGCAGGAGCAGCCAGAAAATGGAAGATGATCCGAGGAGGGGAGGGCGCGCCTCTAGCCGAGGGTTCCGACCCTTCACAAGGGAAAAGAAACAAATGCCCAACAATACAGATTCGCAACAAACCTAACAGTATGGATTTACATAGTGCACAGGATGGTATGCCAAGCATCCCACGAGGGTTCTGAAATAATGGTAAAGGGTGAGCAAATCCATCTCACATTTAACCATCTCGCCAATCAGTTGAATGTGTCGGGAAAAATAGAACTCGGTGAATCGAAAAAAAAAGAAAGTTGCAAGGGAAGGCGCTAGCCCGGATCTGGACCTGTCTTGAGAGTCGAACCAATTCATTTCATTCATTGAAACATGGGCGAGATGGTTGACACAACTGAAAGAACTCTCAACGCCGAACTAAAGTCAATAACAAAACATCAATTTATTATTACACAGCCAAATCAGTCCGGGAATGAAGAAGTGAGAATATCCAATGCTAAAATATATAATACAGAAACGGAATTTCATTCTCTGAATTGAATTCGGGATCAGTGGAGGCGAGGCGGTAAGAAATTCAGGAGCCAATAATCTCGACAAAAAATTCATGTTCCAACACATCATAAACCGCAATTGTAAGGACTAAAGAATTAAATAATTTCGGATATGCATCACTACTACGATGACCAAATAAACTTGGAACCGACATATGTATATATATAGAAGCAGCCATTAGTATATATATATACTTGGAACCGACATATGTATATATATACAAGCAGCCATTAGTCCGTCTAAACTTCACAATCCGTCAAGGGAGTTATCAATCAATTATTCAAAATTTCCATGCAATTCAACGAATTTCTAATAGCTATTACAATATAATTTATCTTAAAACAATCAAAATTTCAAAAGGAAATACCTTTACCGACGACAGAGAATCGAATATGCCCTTCAGCGGCGACGCTCTCGAAGATGTCTTTCGTCATTTGGCGTTTCTTCCTCCTCTTGCTAACTGTGAAGACCTCATTGGTACCTCCCAACCAATGCTATGGGTACTCTTCTTCCCCCTTAGCCCCCCAAGCCACAAAGGGGCCGCACACACGAAACCAGAGAAACATTTAGCTCCCATCTCGCCTCGCAAGGTCGAGCGACCACTCTCTCTTTCGATCTGGGTATCCCAACTCCCATAAGAAAAATCAATCAAAGAAATTTTGGCAACATAACTTTACACATACCATTCATGCCCCATTCCTCTTCTCAGCAATTACTTTTATATATTTTTTCTTAGTGACCACTTTTCATTCGCAAGTTTAATTTGTTTTATTAAAAATTAATAGGAATTATCCCCCCCCATACACTTGTCACTCGTTCCCTTAGTTGCACCAATAAATTCACTTATTTAATTTAATTATATGTTAGATTCCCTCACCCATCCTAAAAGCGTTCATAAAATCACTCCCAGTTGTCATTTTATTCCCTTTATTTCTTTTTTAATGACTGACGCCCTTCTAAAACTTAGTTGTGTTTAATTTAGGAAAGTTCTTTAGTTAGACTAGACCAAATTCTTCTCTATGCTTCCACATTCCTTTCTACATTCATTTCCTTTCTTATCTTACTTCCAATTTACCATTTCTTGCACATAATCAATAATTAAATCTTTAGATAAAATATTTCTCCTTTTTAATTCTTAAATTTATTTTTCTTCATCCCCCTTTTATTTAATTTATTAATTAGTTTTAGTCGTCTTACCCAATTTAGAATTAGGCTTAAAACTTTTAAACGAGGCTTAAAAGTTTTAAGGGGGTTTTATAATTAATAAAATTAACCATTTATTAATTATTTTTAAGTCAGACAATAGTCAAAACAAATTTTTTTTTTTAGGAACTTAGGTTCATTGACTAACCTTTATTAAAAATTGCAACGTGCCCTTCAAGACGCACTCTGTGCTCCAAGAGTTCCACTCACCTTCATTCAAGTTTTATTTATGCGACGTTCACTTCAAGACGCACTACGTGCTCCAAGGGTGCCACTCACCTTTGACTAATTTTGGTAGTTGTCCAACCCTTGGAGTCAATACTCCATCAGGCGATCTTGTGAGAGACTAAGGGCCTCTAAGTAATAAGGACCCTTCCTTATTGTGTGTCCCTTATAATCTTCGTGAGAGACTGTCTTAGTCTGCCCTCACGAAATCATGAATCTCTAAACTAAGTAATCATTAACCTACAATTCGATCCACGACAAGAGTGTTAGTAGGCTGTGGCAGGGCTATTGCCACACCTCTCTCTCAATATCTAGTTGTTGTGCATGGCCCCTTTACTCCTTATGTGAGTCTGATTAGCAAGAAATCGTCAGCTTGCATCCATCAACGAAACACTATCAATGATCCATAAACAACATCATAATGTATCCGATCATATGTCACATATGCATAAATAGAAATACCCAATCATATATAGTCCACTCCCTGACTCAATCCAGAGTCCAAGGAGGTCCCTTGATGCCATCGGCATCTTCAAACTGTCGAGTGTCCTACACACTCAGGAGAAACCCATCAATAGCACCTGTCTATACATAGATATCAAATAACATAACATCATAATCCAACAACATCGTCATCTAAATCCATAAGTGAAACATACAACCATATACAAAACCGGATCACTTGCACACAAGTTTGCTCAAATAATAAGTCAAATTATGTGCACACAAGAGCGGGATGTTACATCATGAATTGAGTGGGATAACATTGCATTCCTCATGGAAGCCCATTATTAATACCTTCATGATGGGGGCCTTCATGAAGCATAAAATAAATCAAAAAAATAATTATCAAATACAGTAAAATAAATTCAATAATTAAAATAAAATTCAAAACATTACATATAGATACATAAAGAAATTGTGTACCTTGACGATTTATATTATATTTCAACCTCCATAAGTGAGGTTTCATTCTTCGTGGTTTTGATCCAGTCTCTTCTTTCCCATTGAAAAGATGTATTCCAGTAGTACGATACATATGGTTCTTAGAAAGGAGGTTCCTATACTCATCAAAGACCACCTTTCCTAAATTTTTTGAATGATGATACTTCATCTTAGGACCACAAACTGGACATGCAAATTTATCATTTGTTTGAAGACCTGCAACATATGGATTAATGCCAATTATACGATGGGATTATTTTAAAAACATGCATGATATCTGTAAAACATTATATAGTATTAAAGTGCAACATAATGCTACATACCACAAAAATGTGTTAGTCTTGGGGCATCATGAATTTTCCATACAAGTATTCCACGAAATTGAAATTTATTCTCCCTGATTGGTTTACATATGTCATACAAAGTAATGTCATCCCATAACTTTAGTAGCGCGTCGATAAGAGGCTCGATATATACATTTCTATATTTAACTTGGTACTTACCTAATTGTTTGAAATTACACATAATTACTACCATGATATGTATATATAAGTAAATAAATAAACAAAATATATTATGCAAAAAACCAAACAAACGAAAATGTTACATTCAAAAAATTAATGTAAACAAATAACTAGAACAATCATTGTCAACATTATGTACTCCTTCTTTATTGACATCCAAGGAAGAATATTATTGTTGATAACAAAAATAGTCCACATTGAGTAAATAGACCTAAGCTCTTTGAATCGATTAACACCATCAGCTACCAATGAAATCCTAACATTACGAGGTTCATCTTTGTAATATGCCCATTTTTCCTCAGTTTCCCTAAATTGCATAAACATCTATAGGAATTCGAAGAACACCATCTCCACTTATGTTTCGTGCATGTGAATCCATAAATTGTGCTATGTTTTCACATCTGTTGCAAATGTGGAATTATGTGAATATGACGAAGAACCTTTCGATGAACCATTTTTGTTACTTGATCGGTTCAATATGATTCTACTGATAAGACATTGCGGGCATTATGTTTTTGACACATGTTTTCCATAATATATAATATGATGATTAGGACATGCATCTATGTTTTGATACTCTATTCCAATGTCTTTCATAATGGCCTGCAAATCTCAATATGTGCAAGGTAAAATATTTGACGATGGTAACAAAAATTCACCTAACAATCTTCAATATAGAAAATAACTAGTTAATGTAAAGAATATTAAGCGTAAATATTGAATTTTCTAAATAAAATCAATATAAAAACAGATAATGAATATATAGCTAATTACCATGGGATGATATTCATTAAATCCCCCATCATTGTGCCCATATTTCCTACAATGTTTTTAGTTGTTGCTATTAAAATTCTTACGGGACATGTAAAACAACATTTTTTGCAAGGGCAATAACATCTACTATCACCTTTTCACCCTCTTTACTTTTTTTCCCACCTCTAATATTTTCTACCATTCTTTCCCACAAAAATACCCTTTCTGAACCGTTATTGTTATAGCAAGATTGTCGCAACATCTCTAATTTGCTAAATATTTATATATATAATTTTTTGTCGCAATTCTGATGATCATTGACTAAGTCAATGTTGACTTTGTCAAATAGTTGGTGACTGTTTGAATAGTGCAACGATAATATTTGTATCGTCACGCTTGCGAAAATTATTCAATATCTTTACTTGTGATGAAAGGCTTGTCATCGCAAGTGCGAAAAACATGGGTTGGATTAAAAAAACGAGAAAAATGTTAATCTTTATCTTCAATTTTGCGACGAACGGCTACTTTCGTAATAAGTATTTCGTCGCAAAATTTTGAATATGTAGTAGTGAGACAGATAAGAACATCAAGGTGTTGAGAAATGAAAATGGAGGTGATTTTTGTGGAAAGGATTTTGAGTAGTTTTGCAAAAAGTGTGGCATGACATGCCAAAACACCACACCATATACCCCACAGCAAAATGGAGTTGCTGAAAGAATGAACAAGACGTTGATGGATAAGGAAATGAGCATGATCAGTGGTGTCGAGCTCACATAATAATTTTGGGAAGAGACAGTTGACACTACAAAATATATGTTAAATAGGTCTCCTTGATCAATATATAGTCAACTCAATTCCACATGATGTATGGTTTGGTAAGAATCCTTCACTGTCACATCTCAAAGTCTTCGAATTTGATGCATTTGTGCATATCCCCAAGGAAAAAAGGAACAAACAGGACAATAAGGAAGTCAAGTGTATTTTAATCGGCCACAAGGATGGAATGAAAGGATATAAACTATGGGATATGTTGTTGAGGAAAACATTGTATAGATGAGATGTGATCTTCAAGGAAGTCAAAGGAAATTCCAAGTTTGAAGAAGTTCAAATGGAGAAAGAACCAGAGAAACTAGTGTTTGAACTAAGGAACAATGAAAATGATTCGGATGAGTCAACTGAATCAGATGAAGAGGTGGAACATCTGACTTAGATATAAGGAGATATGAATGAGTAAGTAAACCATCTCAAAGGTATAGTTTTCTTGATTTGTGTTCTACATTTGTATTATCTACCACTAACGAGGAGCCCAAGTTAGTCAGGGAGGTAGTCAACTCGACGAAGGGAAAACTATAGAATAATGTCATGGTTGAAGAAATGGAATCCTTGCACAAGAATGATATGTGGGATTTGGTAGAGCTACCTAATGGAAGGAAACATGTTGGTAGCAAGTGGGTGTTCAAGAAAAATCTACACACAGCAGGCCAAGTCAAAGTAAATGTACATGAATTTGTTGACACCGACTGGGATGGAGATTTTGAACGAAGAAGGTTGACTAGTGTATATTTGTTCAAGATGTTTGTTGGGGGAGTCAATTGGATGAGTAAGTGACAGGTGGTCATAGCAATGTTGACAACATAAGATGAATACATGGCAACAATTCATGGAAACAAAGAAGTGGTATGATTTCATTGACTATGTTCAAGGATCATATTTGAGTAGAGATCTATGAAAATAAATTGTTGCAGTAAAAGTTCAATATTTCTGGAAAAGGAACTAGCTTACCATTACAGGATGAATCATAATACCATTTCATAAGAGACATGGTGGAAAGGAAGAAGGTGTTGCAGATAAGATAGACACTTTGGAAAATATACCAGACTCTTTGACCAAGTCTGTGAGTATTGTAAATTTCTCTTGGTGCAGAGAGCCAATGGGTATTGCTACCCTGGTTTAGTCAATGGAAATTCAAGTTCTCTTGTACCAAAAAATAAGACAACAAGTGGGATAATGGTGGGTTCTTGTATTCTTTGTAGTGAAAGAACAAACAATTGACTAGATAGTTGAGGTGGATTGATCAGGTGAATGTTCGATTGAATAGATAAGTCGATTCGATGGTTAATTCAAGGTCAAAATGATTAATGAGAAAGTCTAAGTTCAAAGTGGTCGTTTGAGAAGTCTAAAGGTCAATCGACAGGAGGTCAAGTGACATCTGAATTGAGATCGACTAGAGGTCGACTAGGTAGTCTATTGGTAATCGACTGTAATAGAATCCTGAGATTCACGGGATTGCAACCAATCATCTATGTGGATTTGTAACCATTTTTGGGAGCCATGATTTTGTTAAAATAATTAAAAAGTACCTAGGCAAGTGTTTCTCATCACCTAGGAGCCTAAGGGGTGATAAAATGCCTAATGTGGACCCTAGTCATTTAATTTGTGAGAAACAAATTAAAAAGTGAAATTTTGGACTTAGAGAAAGTGGGTAACTTAAGTGACTTTATCTTCACCGTTGATCTCATCCAATCTCCACCATTGGATTGAGAGACTCTTCACCTTCCCTCATGAGGTCGATTAGGGTAGGAGGGTGCACCCATTCTTGGGTTGTTGAGCATTTTTTAGACAACAAGAAAGAGGAGGTCGAGCTTGAGAAAGGAGGTCACATTTGCAGAGCTAAGGCACACATTTCAAGGAAACAAGATAGCACGAATTTCAAGGAAAGGGTACAACATTTAATAGAGGTTGTATAGCTATTTTCATGCATAGAAATCGAGGTACCTACTATGCATGATTTTTTGTAGAGAAAATCCATACATAAATTGGCACAGAAATCGAGGTCCGTGCAACTCGGGTTGTTGGACACATTTTCCAAGGAAAGGGAATGGTTTTCGAGGTGTAATTACTACTGTAATTTTCGTACAACAAAATCAGAAAAGTGTGCAAAAATTTCAAGATAGTCCATACAACATCTAATGCTGAGGAGGACGTACAACAATATGGATTTCTAGCACAGAAATTGAGGAGCTATTTCAGGGATGTTCAGAAGGCGTTTTGCTGAAGAAATTCTGAGATAAGTTTGTGTAATTTTTGAAGAGGAATATGTTGTAAAAGAAATTTCTCTGAAGCTCACAAATAATAAATTCCCTCTCACTGGTTTTTCCCTTGTGGGTTTTTCCAGGGTCGTTGTTAGACCAAAAATCTTTGTGTAAATTTTCTGAATATTGTGTTGGTGATATGTTTTTATTTTTGCATTAAAGATCATTCATAATCCTCATGTTTCGGTTATGAAAAGTCTTTTATATGCTAAGTTTATTTGGATGTCATAAAACTGGGTTTGAGCATTAAACATTGACTGAAAATCAGCGAGACTTGAAACTGGGCGGGGTCTAAAATTTTACAGATTTAGGGTTTTTCATGTTGTAAAGCCTATAAATAAGGCACATTGCAATTTTAATAAGTTGATGTTCACATTGATGTTGTTGGTCATTTATATTCAAGCTCCATTGGTTGCAGGGTTATTTTTGTGTAAATCAAGAGAGTATAATGGTTATTGTGTCTTAGGTGTAGAACAAGCTTAGTCATGTAACTGATCTTTATTCAATGAATGAATAAGACAACAAGAGAGAAAGATGCTAAAGGAATCTTGGTTTTCTCGGTTGGGTTTCCAGGGTACAATCTCTATGTATTGTGTGTTTCTCATTTCTTTCTTGTTAAATGTGTCTTGTCTTTCCTATTTGGTTTAGTGTGGGTGTTAATTTCCTTACACATAGTTTCATTGAAAGAATAATATAAATATTCTTGTGCATTTATCAATTTCTTTGAATTTTCAGCATGCTCAAGTGTTGAAAACATCATACAAGATTCACTTCGTCCCCTTTGAGTAATAAACAACCCATTAAAAGTAATGATTATGATTGAAATGAATTATACTTGTTTTCTTTTGATAGAAAACACACATTAGTCTAAGATTTTAATGCCTTGATGTAGGTTTGGAGAGTAAATTATCTAAGACCATGAAAATTGAAACTAGGACTAGTAAAGTGTGTAAAATCAATTAGTAGTAAAAGTGTTAGGCACCAGATCTATTATAATAGTAGAAAATAAAAATATTGCAGTGAATACCAACATAATAGAAATAGAGAACATAAATATAACAACAGAACAATAGAATATATGGAACCACAACACCAAAATAATACCTTTTATTGATAGGGAACAATGTTCACTTGCCTCTTCAAGGGGGAAACCTCCTGTAGAGCATAGCTCTATTACAATAATTCTCAATAAAAATATTTCTCATGCCTCATACTCTTATTTATACTAATTTTATCTTCTAAAGAAAATTATGGATGAAGATGTTTCTTGAAGAGGAAGCTTCTATTAGGTCTTCTTACATTGAATTGTTCATATTTATTAAATAGGCCTTATTAACTAATGCCATCCTTTATTACATGGAAAATATATTATTATATCTATGTAAGGGGTTTGAGAGGTTAGGTCCCTAACATGCCCCCCCCCTTAAAATATCCTTTTCTTCAAGGCTTAAGATGAGAAAAATTTTGCACAATAGTAATCGACTCCTAGGTGGCATCTTCTGATGGAGTATCCTTCCATTGAACTAAAACTTCCTAGATGGTGTGCTGACGGAGATGACAGTCTCGCTAGTCCAATACAACTCATGGTTGCAACCAAATGGAACCTTCTTCATCCAACTCTGGTAGACTTGTCTAAGCATGGAACTTGGTGCCAATCACTTTCTTTAGGAAAGAGACATGAAAAACATGATGTAGTTTGGATTTACTGGGAAAAGCTAACTGATAGGCCATTGGTCCCACCCTTTTGAGAATAGTATAAGGACCATAAAATTTTGGGGCTAGTTTATGACACTGTAGAGATTTGAGAGAAGTCTTCTTGTGTGGATATAGATGGAGAAACACTTGGTCCCCTTCAGTAAATTGGTGTTCATAACGACCTTGTTTTTCTTGTTTCTTCATGTGGTTCTGAGCCATTAGCAAAGTTTCTTTGAGAATATGGAGAATTGTCACACGAATTGTAAGATTGTGTTCAACCTCCTAAACCTTGGAGACACCTAGCATGTATGGGAGAACTGATGGTGTCTTCTATCCATAGAATTCAAATGGATTCTTTTGAGTGGTTGTATGGTAAGAGGTGTTGTACCCCCATTAAGCTAAGTGTAACCACTGAACCCACTAATGTTGTCAGTTGACTGCAAAACACCTCAAATATGTTTCTAGACACTTGTTGATTGCTTATGTTTGGCCATTCGGCTGGGGATGATAGGTTGTACTAAGTTTCAATTGGGTTCCTTAGATCTTGAATAACTCTTTCTAGAAATTGCTAGTAAAAGTTGGATCATGATCATAAACAATAGAATGAGGCATTCCATGAAGTTTGAAGATATTATCCATAAAAATTTGAGCCACTGCAGAGGCTATGAAGGGGTGTTGAAGGGAACAAAAATGGGCATATTTGGAGAGATGATACACTACCACCATGATGATTAACTTATTTCCCGATTTGAGTAAGCCCACAATGAAATCCATAGAAATATATGTCCAAATAGTAGGTGGAATTGGAAGCAATTGGAATGTTCCAGGAGTTTTGACGGTCTCACCCTTATTGCATTGACATATACCATGTTCTTCCACTAAGGTGTAGACATCTTGTTTCATATCGTCCCAAAAGAAGGAATGTTTGACACATTCATAGCTTTTGGTAAAACCGGAGTTCCCTATAGTAGGAGAACCATGAAACTCAGAGAGAACCTTGGATTTAAGGGTCAACTGTTTGCTTAAATATAGATGACATTTATAGTGAAACTATTCATTGTGCCACGAGTACCCTGGAGCATCTTGAGGATGATGTTGCAATTTTTGGATGAGGATGGATATTTTGTGGTCATGCAACCATTCCTAGAATACAGTCCTAAGCCATTCAGATACAATGAATGAGAGGGAAAAGAGGGAACCTTCATCTTCATATTTCCTAGAAAGAGCATCATCCACCACATTTTCTTTACCCTTTTTGTAAATGATCTCATAATCACAGCCAAACAACTTGATCACCCAATTTTGTTGCTCTAGGGATGAAATGCATTATTCTAGGAAGTACTTGAGGCTTTGATGGTCTGTTTTAATTTGGAATCATTTTCCGAATAGATAAGGGCACCATAGATCCATTGCATGCAAAATAGGCATCATTTATTTTTCATAGATTGATTGGACCAAATGTTGCTATGAAAACGGTGTATTGGTGAAATCCAAAGGGTGCCCATTTTGCACGAGGAATGCCTCGATTCCTCTCCCTGATGCATCACATTTTAGAACAAAGGTCTTGATGAAATTAGGTAGGACCGGTATAAGAATAGTGCACATAGCATCCTTCAAGTCTTGGAAGGATTGGTCTATTGTTGGATTCCAATTGAAGGAATTATTTTTAAGGAAGGTTGTTAGGGGGGTCAGAATTTTTCCATAATTTTGAACAAACTTGTGATAGTATCCTATTAAACCTAGGAAACCATGCATACTTTTAAGAGTTTTGGTGTGAGGCCAATTCTGCATAGCTTAAATTTTTTTAGGATCCACCCCTACACCATCCTTGCCAAAAATATGACCCAGGTACTCAACTTCAGAGACACTAAAAGAACATTTGTATTGTTTGAGAAAAAATGTATGCATGGAGATGAGATGGAGAAATTCATCTACATGGGTGAGATGGGTTAGCCATGTTTTACTATAAATAAGAATTTCATCAAAGAAAACTAACACAAAGTGAAAGAGGAAAGAACAAAATACATGATTCATGAGACTTTTAAAAGTGGAGGGAGCATTAAAGAGACCAAAGGGAATTACCAAGAACTCATAGTTTCCTTCATGAGTATGAAATGTCATATTGGGAATGCCTTCCTCTTTCATACATATCTGGTGGTAGCAAGTGGAGGTCGAGTTTGGTAAAGTATTTATCCCCACTAAGTTCATCCAGAAGGTCATCTATGATGGGAATGGGGAATTTTTACTTAATGGTAAGTTTGTTGAGGGCACGAAAATTAGGGCACATGTACCAAGTTCCTTCCTTCATGAGAACCATGACAACAAGGGAAGAATAGGGGCTAGTTCCAGGACAGATAACACCTGCTTGTAACAGTTCGTGGAAAGTTTTCTCAATTTCATTTTTTTGAGAAAAAGGATGACGATAAGGGAGAACATTTGGGGGAAGACTACCCAGTATTAAAGGAATGGAATGATCATGGTTGCGAAGAGAGGGGGGAAGGCCCTAGGGTGTTTGGAAAACAATGTGATGGCGTGAAAGGATAGCTTGAAGGTCAGGGTGTACTAGGGGTGTCTCAACTTCTTGAATGGAATGGAGTTGGGCAATGATGCAAGAATGACCTTTTTTGAGTAACTTTTCCATGTGGTGGGAACTAATGATCTCCGGAGATCCTGTGGTAATGCATTGGAATTTATATTGTTGGCCTTCTTATTGGAATTTCATGGTTAAATCCTTAAATTCCATGAGTATGGGTCCTAGGGTGAATAAGCATTCTGCACTAAGAACAATGTCACAACCACCCATGTCAATAACAGACATGTAAGATTTCAAGTTATATTGACCAATTTTTAAGCGTACATTTTCACAATGCCCTCCACATTTCATGGAATCACCATTGGCAATCATGATTTGAAAATTGTTGACAACACGAATATAGTAATTGAATTCTTGGGAAAGGTGATGATGAATGAAATTATGAGTGCTACCACTATCAACTAGGATGATGAATTTCCTATGCTTAATGTAACCAATCAATTTGAGGGTTTGAGGAGATGAAAACCCAGTGAGAGCATGTAGCGAAATTAGTGGTTCAACTTTAGGAGGATCAGAGGGTGGTGGAATACCATCGGTTGGTGGTAGTGATACATCAGGTGAAACCTCAACATCCTTGGAAATGGCTATAAACATTTTTGTTATTTACACTTGTGCCCTGGAAAGTATTTATCATTACAATTATAGCAAATACCCTTGAGTTGGTGTTCAACCATTTATTTTCATGTTAACTTGTGAACCTTTAGAGTAGTGTCCTGAGGGGAAAGGGAGTTGGGTTTAGGTCGAGGGACAAAAATGGGTTTTCTGCTTTGGGCCAAGATGACCTATTGTTCCTACTTGGCACACTTAGTGGATTCCAACCAAGTCTGAGGGAGAGCCATGATAACTTGGGCATGAATTTCATCCTTGAGGCCATTCATAAAACATTCTCTAAAGAAAACATCTATTATTCCCTCTATTCAAAAAGTAAAATGATCAAAAGAAGTGATATAATCTTCCACTATTCCAGACTGTTTCAACTTGGTCAGTTGTTCTAAATGGTGGGTTTATGTTTCAAGGAGTTCATACAACTCTTCAAAAAAATTTGACCAAGCAACATACCCTTGGTGTGCATTGTGACACCATTTCCATATTTCCGGATCTAAATAGAGAATTTCATAACAAATGTTGGTTAACTCATTAGTGATACCATGCAAGGAGAAATGATTTTCCATTTGTGTAACCCAGGCTTGTGGATTCGATCCATAAAATTTATTGACCTCAACTCTAGGGAAATGGGGTTCATGAGGTAGGGAGTTGGAAGGAGACTATAGAGGTTGGTTTGAGTCAACACCTTCAGTAGAGAGAGGTGGGTCAGAGGAGGAAGGACCCTAGAATGTTTTTATGAATTCGTTGAGAGAAGAATGGACTTTAGTGATTTGGGTATCGATATGGGCTTGGATGTAGTCCATTCTTGCATGAATGGCCGGAATGTCCCTAATTATTTGGGTATGAAGGGAAGTAAGGCCAATAATAAGTTTCTAATTAGTTTCTTCTTGGTGGGTGGGATCCATGACTGGATGAAGAGTGGGCCATAGGTAAAAATA
>JASDQU010242690.1:65162-83843 GCA_032191745.1 Picea mariana
CAAGATATCTAAAAACCGCAGAGTTAGGAAAATCCAATCAAACTTCGCTGCAAATCATTACAAAAATTATCCTAAATAACGCGCCAATAGTAAACAGGAATGAATTCGAAATATTAATATGACAAAGAATAGCCGTTGAATTGAAATATACAGGAGAAAGGCATACCTCCATTCTTTGAACGAAAGGAAACTCGAAATGAAGGTTATTGTCTATATTTGCAGCGAATACAGTGCGCCGTATGCGAAATTTAGGGTTTGGTAAGCTCGGCAATCGCAGTCGGTTGGTGACGAAAGTAGAAGGCAGATAACGCAACCCAGAAGACGCCAGCATTCCAGAGAATGTATATTTATATATGCAGTAGATATATACAGGAAATGACTAGGCTCTGATAGATGGCGCGATGGCGTTTTGAGAACAATTAAAATATCTGTAGGGAGATGGCGCTTTTGACAACTCAAATATATATACAGTGAATATATCGAAGGGCCCAGAAGATAACGGTGTAGGATTCCTATCTTGGTCCAGAAAACAGGATGAAAGCATCCACGTGTCAAGTTCTATGTGGCAAGATAGGAAGTATACCTGTCAATTGATTTATTTCTGGTTTAATTATGGTGGTTTAGAGGGTCCGTTTTCTGCTTTGCGAGGGTTGGAACAACATGTTTTTATGAAAAAATTAGAAGGCATAGTAGAGATTCCTATATTTTGATAGGTTGTGTGATTTCAGCGAAAAGGGTCAAAACATAGAATGTTTAGACAACTTGTTTGCAAATTAAGTTTTAAGTTTTAGTAAAAATTCTCACAATTAGTTCAAGTTTCATATTTTATCTACTTGAGAATTTATTTGAGAGTTTTCTAAATGATATCTTTTTCAAGTTTTGATTTCAATCTATGTAAAAATTGGATAGTTTACATCAATATTGTTAATCGATCTAAAAGAGATTTGTGTAGTTATTATATGGCTTTATTAATCGATCTAAAAGAGATTTGTGTAGTTATTATATGGTTTTATTGTTGATATAAAATGAGGAAGATAAATCTAGGATCCAAAATGGTCAATTTGGGGTAGATCCTAAAAATTGAACTCACATACGAGAACAGTGAATCCTATAGTTCAAGATCATTCACCCTAAGGTTTCTAACTTTTAGGACATTGGCCCTAAGGGTCTTCACTACATTCTCCATATCAATATCTTTAAAACAGTGGTTCATTTTCATAAAATGGAGCTCATATGTGAAAGTTATGCAAATGACAACGTAATAGTACAATTATTCCGCACAAGTCCAAGTGGTGGCAGTGTAAGCTCACCATGATTAATCCATGTGGAGTTAGTAAGTTGACCATGATTAATCCATGTGGAGTTAGTAACATATGGAAATCCACTAGAGACTTCTAAAAGCATCATAAAATCAAAAACAATGAAGAAATGGTGTTAGAACCCTAGCAAAAAGAAGGGAACGGGTATTTGCTCATATTATAACTATTAGATGTTCCATAATCAAGTCATGGCCAAGAGGAATAGAGAGATAATGGCACAGAGAAGAAGAAGAACTATGTAGGGCACTACAACATACAATAGTGTCTCATAGATTCATGGCGAGCTATATGATCTCTATAATTTGCTATGTACTCTTAATAGATAAGAATAAAAACATTGTCCTTCATTTCTTGCTGAATTTTTCCACATCGGGTTTCTTTGGGTAAATATTATGTGCATGGTACTTCATTGTGTGTTTATATTCTAGCTCTGATTTTATGTTACAGTGGTTAAAGAATATATATGGTGTGTTATGCTTTTTGTTAAATCTGTGAAAAAGTAAAAAAGAATAGTCATGAAGTCAAGCATAGGCTTTGTTACCTCCCCCCCCCCCCNAGGGGTAACTAGGGAGATCATGTCACGAGGCCCGCATGTAGCAGACATGGAGTGTTGAGAGCCAGATTTACCAGCACAATCCACAAGGTCCCCTCCTATTCATGAGTGCATCACCACTCATCACGAGCAACAGAGTAGCATCCACTACACCGGCTTGGTCCCAAAAGACAGTAGGTCTTGCTTTATGAGGTAACAAGTATGGCTTCATGGTAAGTGTCATTTTAATAATTGAAGCAGTTGAACATGTTGAGGAAATGCATTTTGCAGTGTCTCTTACTTTCATCGCATATGGCACTTTGTGTGTTTCTAGCCTCAAGTGGCATTGCAGTACCTTTTACTTTCCATTGCACATAATACTCAATGTTTTGGACCTTAATCAATTAATGGCAATAAAGGGCTTGGAAAAATGTTGCATCGCGAACGAAGGGTAGCACACCCTCTACAAAGGCACCCATAAATGAGACAATGTGAACCCTTGTATGTCAAGAACCCCATGCCTAGAAGTCTTGCCCCAAATCCACCTCACACTCATTTCATGGCTCGGATAGGTCCTCCTTGGGAAAACATTCCTTGACTTGGGGATTGGCTACCCCAATAGGGTACCTTAACACCCCTCCCATACCTATATTAGGCAAATTTTATAAGGTCTTTGAGCATGTGTTTAATTTGAAAAGCGGGGTTTGATGCACATGTTTGGGTGGTTCTCTTATTAGATGTGGCTTACTTGGCATGATTCATATGACTTGTGGACCCTTGGAGGGCATACTTGTTTGTCTTTGCAGGACCTTGCCCACAGGATAGATGCTAGACCCCACGTCTGGGGCACGCTTTGATGATGAGTGTTGCACCTTGATGATGGAGGATGTTGCCTTTGGAGGCATCTTGGCATGGCTAGACTATGATACTCCACCCTTCTCCACTTGGAAAATAGCCTTTGGAGGCCTAGACGTCACCCTTCTAGCCCTTGACGTCACTTAGGGGCTAGGGTTTGATAGCTCACATGTTAATTTGATGGGAGGAGGCATTTGGCATTGACCTTGGCATATGGGAGAGTGACACATGGCCTTTGGAGGCCCAATGTTCCACATTTTTGGCCTTGACGTCAAATCCTAGAGCTCAATGTCACCCCAAAAGGGCATGGCGTCACCCTTTTTAGGGTTTTATTTTATGTAAATTTATTTTTTATAAAATGTAAAGGGAAATTAGAGGGGTCGGCCCTCTTTTATTTTTATGTTGACAATTTAAGTGGACAAATATGTCAGTGAGGGATCATATAAATACATCTCCTTGACATTTCAGTTTATCATCACAACTTTCCTCGCACAAGTGAGAGAGAGGTCTGAAATTTTTGCTACTTTTGGGGTTATTGGCTCTTTTACTCATACGTTATCTTTTGGAGGACAAGTGTGGAGCTCTCTTTGCTGATTTTTGGATAAATTTGTTGTAATCAGGGTTTGTTCTTGTCAAATCTCGGTGAAGTAGAATTCTACAATTTATTTTCATGTTGTTGAATGCTTATGGTAAATTTTACTTGTTCATATTGAAGAATCTTGGTTGGAAAAACCTTGAGAGAGGAGCAAAAGTGCTTCCTCCTCTCACAAGGCTAGTTTAATCCATAATTTGTGAAGGAAATCTTACCAAGATTTAAATTCCTAAAGCCATAAAGTGCTAGCAGTTTAGGAGTTTGATTCTAGACTATTGATTATTATTTGCTTCAAGAACTTAAGAAGGGAGAAAAGGTTGCTAGAGCCCAAAAGTGCTTGCACTCTAGCAACCCTTCTCTTTAAGGCTTGAAATCTAAAGCTCTAATGTTCTAGCACCTTGGATTTCAAACCCTACCTCTTGTATCTTGCTATTAGCATTCTCCAAAACAAATTGTATTGTTGCTATAAAAGACTACATAGCCCTAAAGGCACTAATCTACTTGCTCTCTCGTGAAGAAAGTGAGCAAACAACGTTGTATTCTTATTCTCTAAGGCTATTTACTAACTTTGCTAACTCTAACCTAAGCTAATTCACTAATTTTATTGTTGATGTTGAAAAAGATTGTTACAACCATCTAATTCACTCTAATTTTTTGCATACATCATTCTAACAACAAGCAAACATACTCATAAATTGTTTGTAATAATTGGGTATTGATCTATTGGATATGTGCTAAGTTTTCCTTGTTAATTCATGCAAATCTGACCTCTTCTTCGTGTTGTTGTTACAAAACTATACTTGTTGTTATAAAATGTTGTACTGCTACAATTTTGTACCAACCATATTAAATTTCATTTGTCTATTGTCTTTTGAGGTGTAAATTATATATCGGTACTTGGAAATCATCATACATATGATGTAATTTGTTCTTGTTCCAGGAAGGTACTTGAAACATTTTTCACCTCATCAATTTCACAGACATAGACTTTTTACTTAGGTGATCAAGAGAGGGGGCGGTAAGCTTGGCTACAATACTTGCTACTTTGATCCCTTGAGGTCAACAGGAAGACTCCCCTATGGTGGACCTCCTCCATCATTAAAACGTGGGGATCTCTTACTAAGGTGACAGTGGTAGGATATCTTGTAGTTACGCAAGGTTTGGGGTACTTATGGTGGGATTTGCACAAGTACAAATTGTGCAATAACATGCTTGTTGTAGTAGTAGTTTAAGCTTTACTCCAATGAACCAACCAATGGAATATCCAAGGCGGTTTACAAATCATTTGGTATTAGAATGGTGTTTTTGGACATTTGTGTGGCTTGAGTGTGGTATATGCTTCACCAACTTATAAAGTCTTTATATGAGGAAGAGTTGCACCATGTGGATTTTTAGATCAACACCAAAAGCTTAAATAAGCCACCATGAGCCTTGGATATGAAAAATGAGAATAGGAAAAGACTTGTAAATGAGAGAGAGTTCATATTTACAAGGTTGGAATCTCAAGTCGCTAACAGTTCGAAGATTATGGCCTTATTCATGGTCACTCTCAATAGAAAAATTGCCCCCTTTTCAAAGCAACGCAAATCTCACGAGAAACCAGAAGATCACAAGGCACTAAGGAAAGAGAAGGAAGAATGGAGCTTGAAAAAAGGAACTCCAATAACCATTCTCCTCAACATTGATTTAAAATGGAAGCTAGGGCCAAGATCAAGCCCTGCAAGGTAGACATAGATGCAATCAAGTTGGATTATTGGTTGTACCAATTAAAAGTCTATTCCAATAAGCATAACATATCATTGGAGCATAAAATAGCCTCTGGTAGACTCAAAGTTATAAAGTTATGCAAATATTTGTTGGGAAAGTGTAATGCCTGTTGTTTTGCTTAGGTGACTTGAGCTAGTAGATTTACACCCTGAGTGGACCTAATGGTTAAGAACATGTGTTTCCTCCTAAGAGGTCACAAGTTCAAATCCAGAGGGGGGTAGGGTATGTATACTTGCATAAACTTTACCAGTCAAATCATTGGGCGGAGGGGTTCCCTTGTCCTATAAACAAGGGGGTCTCATACACCAATTTCGTGTATGGCTTGGTCGTGACCTTATTATTATTATTATTATTATTATCATCATCATCATCATCATGTGTTGGTTAGACATCGATTGTACATTGTGGGTATTGATGAGACATTATGATTTTTATGGTTTGATTATGCTTGGTTATACATATGCGGCCTTTATGATTATGATGTATTTGTAAATGAATTGTAATATTAGACTATTGTCATGCGCCCGTGACATTATGGTTTTGATTACCATTGGTTATAATTATGATGTGTTATGAATGGATTGTAATATGTGGAACATTGACATGCATTATAATTAGTTATAATTACGATGTGTGATGAATAAATTGTAATATGTGGATCGTTTTGTCATTTACACAATTGATATATTTTCTTTGAAATTATGGGGTTGACTTGTGTATTGATTAGTGTTGAATAGTTGAATTATTGTGAATGGATAAATGGGACATGGCATTTTTTATGTTACTCTACTTGAAACAATTTACTATATAGTTGACACAAGTTCATTGTTATGTGATACATACGAGCACAAGTTGATCGGATATAAGTTTCATGCTAGAGGATCAATGATGATGTAAACCATGTGGGAACCCATAGTCACAATGGTTACCACCTGAATTTATAGTCATGGGCCAAGGACATAATAAAACTCTCACTAAACTTATACAAGGTACTATAGACTTGTATGTACTACCTAGAGCTTGAGAGATTTTTAGATGCTTGGGGTCCTAGAGCCTTCTAAGATGATGAAAATCAAGTAGAGCCTTGGTCCAATGTTGCAATTTTTTATGCCTACGATAGTCACCCATGTGATGAGTTGTAACAATATCCCATGACAAATGACATATAAAGACTAATCTCAACAAAGGGACATGTGCCATGGTGAGTGGGATCATTTGAGCACTAGGAGTTGCAAATGATAGAGAATGGATGAAGCTCACTTGGGGGATTGTGTCATTGTTTGATAACATTCTTTTATATTAATATTGTTGATCTTTTATGATTGATTGTGTTGGTTACACAAACATTTTGCATCACAAAAAGCACATAAACTATGATTGATTGATTGTTCATTATTGATACATTTAAGAACCTACATGTGATAATTATACAGGTGTGTCTTCAAATGTAAGCTATTATATTATATGCATACTTAGATATGTAGATACATGGGATGTGTAAGAGGTGCAGTTTGTATAATTATTGTTTGGTGCAAAATGTATGATTAATTAGTATAAATTGTATGATGGATTGGTGTCGTATATGTAAGTATTAAGGAAAATACTAATTTAAAATACAAATAAACTAAATAATTGTAATATACCAGATATAAAAAGTATGCAGAACAGAAATAAAATGCTAGAAATGGCAGAATAACAGTAATATAACCAGCATAATCTCCACAATAACACAGAAATGATATAAGAACAACAACAGAAATAACACTTTGATTCATAAAGCAATGTTCACGGGCCTCTTTGAGGGGGCAACCTCCAGTCGAGCAGTGCTCTGTTACAATAATCTCCAAGCTAGGGTTTTCATACCCTCAACCCTTATTTATACTAAATATGTCTATCAAGAGAAGCATCTAGAGGAAGATCCTTCTAGAAGCAGAAGCTTCTATTAGGTCTTCTTACATGCGCTTTATTCTATTTTATTGAAAGGCCTTATTAATATTGACCTTTATTACATCCGAATATATTGCTCTACCTATGTGCGGGTTAGGACCCTAACATGTTCGCCCCCTTAAAAACAGCCTTGTCCTCAAGGCTTGAGATGTGGAAACTGCTGCAAAATGGTAGCTAGTTCCCAAGTGGCATCTGTTGGAGTTGTATCTTTCCACTGGACTAGCACTTCCTTGATGGTTCTCTGACGTAAGCGACGCTCACGCTGGTCCAAAACTACTTCTGGTTGTAGCCAAATGGATCCTTCTTCAACTAACTCGGGAAGGTTGGTTTGAATTTGGCACCTAGTTCCAATCACCTTCTTTAAGCATGAAACATGAAAAACAGAATGTAGCTTCGAATGACTGGGCAGAGCTAACTGATAGGCGACTTGTCCCATACGCTTGAGAATTGTATAAGAACCATAAAATTTGGGCACTAGCTTCTGACAATGCTCGGCCTTGAGGGAAGTTTGCTTGTATGGTTGCAATAGCAGAAACACCTGATCCCCTTCTACAAATTGACGTTCAAAGCAACCTTGATCTGCTTGTCGCTTCATGTGATTCTGTGCCATGACCAAGTTCTCTTTGAGGGTACGGAGAATATCCTCTCAAACTGTAAGTGTTTGGTCAACCGCCTGGACCTTCGAGGTACCCAGTAAGTATGAGATAATTGAAGGTGGATTTTGTCCATATATCGCTTCAAAAGGAGTCATGCGTGTAGTTGTATGGTAGGAAGTGTTGTACCACCATTCAGCTAGGGGTAACAATTGAGCCCACTGATTTTGCTTTTCAAAGGCAAAACACCTCAAATATGTTTCCAAACATTTGTTGACAACTTTCGTTTGACCATCAGTTTGGGGATGATAAGTTGTGCTGAGATGCAATTGGGTGCCCTGTAGCTTGAACAGTTCTTGCCAAAAATTGCTTGTGAAAGTTGGGTCACGATCAGAAACAATAGAGTGCGGCATGCCATGAAGCTTGAAGACCTGGTCCATGAAAATTTGAGCCACCGTGGATGCAGTAAATGGGTGTTGAAGAGCGCAGAAATGAGCATACTTGGAAAGGCGATCCACAACCACCATTATGACTGATTTATTTCCCGATTTGGGTAAGCCGGTAATAAAGTCCATAGAGATATCCTTCCAAATAGCAAGTGGAATCGGAAGCGGTTGTAGTGTGCCCAGAGATTTGACTGTTTCTCCCTTGTTGCGTGGACACACATCACATTCAGCGACAAAATTACGAATGTCCTGTTTCATACCATCCCAAAAAAAAGAACGTTTGACCTTGTCATAGGTTTTGGTGAACCCGGAGTGCCCCGTTGTGGGTGTAGCATGAAGCTCAGAAAGTACCGTGGATTTAACTTTGATTGTTTACTTAAATACAAACGACCTTTGTATCGAAGCTCATCCTAGAGACAAGAGTACCTTGGGGGAGCTGGAGCATTGGTCTGCAATTGCTGGATCAGATGCGAACTTTTGGGATCTTGTAGCCATTCCTGGCGAACAACTTGGAGCAATCTGGTACAATGAAGGAAAGAGAAAAAAATGATCCTTCTTCTTCATATTTTTGGGACAGTGCATCCGCCACCACATTGTCTTTACCTTTCTTGTAAATGTTCTCATAATCATATCCAAAGAGCTTAGTCACCTAGTTTTGTTGCTCCATGGAGGAAATGCGTTGTTCCAGAAAGTACTTGAGGCTTTGATGGTCTGTCTTAATCTGGAAACGTTGCCCCAAGAGATAAGGGCGCCACAAATCAACGGCATGTAGAATAGCCAACATTTCCTTTTCATAGATGGGTTTGCCCAGATTCCTTTCAGATAGTTGCTTGCTAGTGAAGGCCAAAGGTCAACCCTCTTGCATAAGGACATCACCGATTCATTTCCCTGAGGCATCACATTCCAACACAAAGGTCTTTGTGAAATCGGGAAGGGCCAGAACCGGAGTGGTGCACATGGCCATCTTCAAGGTTCGAAAAGCTTGAGCAGCGGCTGGAGTCCAAGTGAAAGAGTTCTTTTTTAGGAGAGCAGTGAGAGGTGCTGCAATCTTTTCATAATTCTTAACAAACTTGAGATAATACCTTGTTAAGCCCAGAAATCCACGCAAGCTTTTGAGATTCTTTGGGTGCGGCCAGTCTTGCATAGCTTCAATCTTTTTCGGATCCACCCTGATGCCATCCTTGCCAACCATATGACCCAAGTATTCTACTTCTAAGGCACCAAAAGCACATTTAGACTGTTTTAGGAAAAGTTTGTGCTGAGAGAGTAAATGGAGAACTCGATCCACATGAGTAAGATGGTTTGTCCAAGTTTTTCTATAGATGAGGATGTCATCAAAGAAGACTAAGACAAAATGATAGAGAAGGGATGGAAGATATGATTCATGAGGCTTTGGAAGGTGGAGGAGGCATTACACAAGCCAAAGGGCATGACCAAAAACTCATAGTGGCCTTCATGAGTTCGAAAGGCTGTCTTGGAAATGTCTACCTCTTTCATACATATCTGGTGATAGCCCGAGTGAAGATCAAGTTTAGTAAAGAATTGGGCGCCACTCAATTCATCCAGGAGGTCACCAATGACAGGAATGAGAAATTTGTCTTTAATGGTTAGTTTGTTGAGGGCACGGAAGTCAGAACACATTCTCCAAGAACCTTATTTCCTCAGGACCATGACTACAGGAGAAGAGTAAGGGCTCGTGCTAGGGCGGATAACGCCTGCATTAAGGAGTTCCTGGACTATTTTCTCAATTTTATTTTTTTGTGAAAAGGGGTGGCGATACGAACGGATATTGGGAGGAAGGCTTCTGGGTACAAGGGGAATTGAATGATCATGAACACCGTGGGAAGGAGGGAGTCCTTGGGGAGTGGAAAATACCATTTGATGTTTAGAAAGGAGGGCTTGGAGGTCTTGTGGCACCGAGGGTGTCTTTGTTGCTTGTATGGCATGGAGTTGGGCAATGACACTAGAATGACCTTTTTTGAGCAACTTTTCCATGCAATGGGAACTAATGACCTCAGGTGAACCAACAGTGATGCCTTGGAATTTATATTGGTGGCCTTCCTGGTCGAATTGCATGGTTAATTCCTTAAAATCCATGAGGATGGGACCCAAAGTCTTTAGCCAGTCTGCACCCAACACAATGTCACAACCGTCCATGTCAATAGAAAACATATGGGATTTTAGGTGGTAGTCATCGATTTGGAGACGAACATTTTCACAACGCCCTCCACATTTCATTGAACCACCATTGGAAATCATGATTTGGAAATTGTTGACGGCATAGATGTAGCAATGAGTTTCTTGGGCAATGCAGCGATGAATAAAATTATGGGTGCTTCCACTATCAACCAGAATGATGACCTTCTGATGCTTGATGTAACCGATTAACTTGAGGGTTTAGGGAGCGAAGAAGCCAGTGAGAGCATTGAGGGAAATGACCAGTTCCACTTCGGGAGGGTCTGAGGGAGGGGTTATGTCAGTGATTTCAGGTGACTCAGACACGAGGGGAGTTTCAACATCCTCTTCTGAAATATCCTCAGAGATGGCCATAAAAAGCTTTTGTTCCTTACACTTGTGGCCCGGGAAATATTTGTCATCACAATTATAACAAAGGCCTTTGAGTTGGCATTCAGCCATTTCAGCCCTGGTCAATTTTTTGATCTTTAATGGGGCAGAGGGAGTAGTGGGATTTACAGGATTAGGGCGAGGGATAAAGGAGGGTTTTCGGTTTTGAGAGGATACAACCTGTTGTGCTTCTTTAGCTCTTTTAGTAGCCTCCACCCAACTCGAGGGTCGAGCCATGAGGACATGAGCCCGAATCTCCTCCTTGAGGACACTGATAAAACACTCTCGAAAGAAAGCATCAGTCATGCCCTCTATTCGAAAAGCCAGGCACTCAAAGGTAGCTATGAAGTCTTCTCATGTTCCTGATTGTTTCAACTTTGTCAAACAACCCAAATGGTTGGTGTCAGTGTCAAAGCGTTCATAAAGCTTAGTCACAAATTGGGTCCAAGCAATATACCCTTGACGGGAAGTTTTTCTCCATTGCCACCATTTCCAACGTTCTTGATCTAGATGGAGAACACCATACTGGAGTTTGGCCAAGTCATCTGTAATGTCGTATAAAGAGAAATAATGTTCCATTTGGGTTACCCAACCAGTGGGGTCCGAGCCATCAAATTTGGTCACATCCACCCGCGGAAGGCGTAGGCCACGTTGAAAGTGATGGTGCTGAAAGGTATGGGAATGGGAGGAATGTTCACCTTTAGTCTTTGGAGGTGCGTTAGAGAAAGGGTCATCTGTAGGGATCTTAAGTTTGGTGCAGAGTGATGCAAAGACAGATTCAAGCTGGGTGGTCAGTTCTTGTTTGAATTCCTCCATTGAGGACTGTATGGTTGTATTTATGGTTGTATTGATGGTTGTATCAATGGAGGCAACATTGGCACTGAGTTGTTTTACTTCTTTTTGGGTCTCGAGGAGACCAGATTGCAAGGTGTTGAAGCGAGCTTCCAGGTCTTGGCTACGGGTATGGGCCATGAAGATGGGTGAACTGAAAAGGGGCGGGCAAGGTCAAAAATTTTGCCGAAAAATGATATGGAGGAATGTGATAAGGGCGAAGAGATGAATCCAATGGAATAGGTCTCAAATAACGGTGAAAAAATTTCCATACTCGTTTTTGTTTTTTTTTTACACTTGCGGAGTTATACTCCGGTCTAAAGAATACTGCAACGATGAAATCCCCAATTGCTTAACCAGTAAGAAAAGTGTAGTGATTTGACAACCCGAACACAGTTGCACAACAACAGATCTTGTTTGTTTTAATTTGTTTATGTTTCTGTCCCCCAAGGGTTAGGTATTCAAGGGTTCTACAAACAAGGGTTTGCCCCGTGCTATAGCTCTTTGATATACGTGCGGGGTTCAACAATAGTACTCGGCCCAATATCTCAGGACACTAACTAAGGAGGATAGACCGTACCCTTAGCTGTACTACCCGACTACCTAGGTACTAGAGAGTATATTCTCGAGCGTTGTTTTTAGTGGCACTATAACAGTTAGGCGGCCGATCAGTTTATCTAAAGAGGGCTTCAGGAAATCTAGGTCGATCCGTACATAGGTGTTGTCTAATGTGCTACCACTCGAAGGGGTACCAACAGGAGTTACAAGGGTGGCCAACAGATGTGCGCTTAAGAACCACTTGTATTTCCTGCGTGTATGAATCCCTCAACCGCGGGTTTATGTGCGTAATGACATATCTTTGTAGCTTAAAGACGTCGGAATACGTCTCTACCCTGGAAAAAAAATTCCGCAATTTTTGCCAAGGAAAGTGCTCTGATACCACTTGTAATATACCAGATATAAAAAGTATGCAGAACAAAAATAAAATGCTAGAAATGGCAGAATAACAATAATATAACCAGCATAATCTCCACAATAACATAGAAATGATATAAGAACAACAACAGAAATAACACTTTGATTCAGAAAGAAATGTTCACGGGCCTCTTCGAGGGGGCAATCTCCAGTCGAGCAGCGCTCTGTTACAATAATCTCCAAGCTAGAGTTTTCATACCCTCGACCCTTATTTATACTAAATATGTCTATCAAGAGAAGCATATAGAGGAAAATCATTCTAGAAGCGGAAGCTTCTATTAGGTCTTCTTACATCTGCCTTATTCTATTTTATTGAGAGGCTTTATTAATGTTGACCTTTATTACATCCAAATATATTGCTCTACCTATGTGCGGGTTAGGACCCTAACAATAATAATATCAATAAATATTTGTAACATTAAAATATAATTAAATACTAGATATATGCCAATACTAAGTAAAGGATTAAATCATTATTTGAAATGAATTCATTCATTGCATGGTAATTGGTACATGGTTACTTTAATTAGTGAATAATCTAGATTAATAGTTGTATGGTGATTAGGTGCATGAAGGCAACTTGGAAGGAAAATAATTTTCTAAAATTAAAATTAAAATAAAAATAAATAAAAGGAGCCGAAGGATGTTGGTTAAGGGTCTTTTGTTGGCTTTTAGGATGGAATTTCTATTCCAGTTTTGGGGAGAGGAAAATATAGAAGAGACTTTTGTAAGTTTAGTGATTTCTATGTTGCTTGCCCATGTACGGTGTGATGTTGTGTTTGTGACTACATGGAAGGCCTTATCAATGGTTATTTATATTTGTGTGAGTGTTTGACTAGATGAAGAGGAGAAGTAAAAGCTATGGCAGAGCATTAAATGGGTAATGATCCCGAATGAAAAGTCTGAGAGAGTGATTGGTGTAATTTTGGTGAGAGTTAGCTTGGGGACCTCAGCCATAAGGTTGAGGGGTTTGGCCAGGTAGAAAATATATTATCCTCCACAAGTCACTACAAATCCCCAGAGTACCTATGAATTGACCTACATCTCGCATCTAGTAGCTTCTCATTGAGTCTTTCCATACTCTAAGAAATTGTAAATTCATAATGTTAATTATAATTTGTTTATTATTATTATTATTATTATTATATTAACAACATTAACATTAATGGGTATCGACATGTTCTAAAAAATTGCGGCTTGGTCATACAACCTTCTAATACAAACCAAAAAGGAAGGGGTCATAACCCATGAACAAACATCATAGTTTTTGTTCCAAAAACCCTCGCTATTGTCTATCCAAACTATTAATTAGAAAACATGGTAGGTGTACCACTTAACAAATTGACTAGGAAGTAACTTAAATAAAAAAAACATTACAGAGTGCAAAGAAATTAAAATGCAACCTCATGAAGGGAATATTCTAACCCCTGGTTCTCCTACTTGAATTCCTCACGATGCACGTCCTTACAAATTGGTCCCCATGGCAAGTGGCTTTACCGATGGCTTCCAATGCCAACTTGGGATAGAGCTAGACATTAATTCTCTTGTCGAAGGCGTCCAAACTTGAAAAAGAATCAGACGGAGAGGGAGACTAAATTACCTCCCTTTTCACCTTCAAAACCACAAAGTCTAATTTCAAATCGAGCTCCAAGAATTTTATACTTTTAATTTACATAAAGGACATCATTTCCTACTCCATGTCTTGAAGCATTCATAATTGGATGGTCATTTCAGTGGAAAACCAATATCATTCTTGGTTTTCCATAGAGAATTTTCCCTCCCACTCCTCATGCTAGTGACACCATTGAAGGTCCAAAACTCCACCAATTTTGACCCTCGTCAATCTTATGCTCACACATCTTTACACTTCTTCTTACCTTATCCAACTCCCACCCAAGGCACCATCATCTCTGTTACAATGCACCATTGCTAATTGGGACAAAAGAGTATACAAAGCCAAAATTGTTCTAGGTGTTGCATTGAAATATTTTTCCAAATGCCTAAAATAATCCCCCACTAGATTCCTTTTAGAGGCACAAACTCATGCCCCCTAGTTTTCACTACCACCACAAAACCCAGGAGCAAGGAATATAGAAGCATCAATAGATTCGAACCACACTTCCAAAGCCAATAAACCACACATAGGGTATAACGGATCCGTTGTACCCTTGAGTAGCTTTAGCATTGATGATTGTATACATTGAAAATTGAGGCAAGCTGAATGCCATAAATTTATGTCCCAATGATCCACTACAATGAGACACCTAAACTTCACATCAGTTGCAAACTTAATGAAAGTAAATGTCATGTGAAGGGTGTGAAAGAGGGAGCCCCCTTTTTTATTTTTTAAATGTCCTTCAAGCATGCCCACAATAGTATTGGATAGATGGTTGGCTTCATGATTGTGGGTTCACAAGGCTTAATAAAATTCATTTGCATCAAATTCCTTAACCATTTATGGAATTTGATGTACCAAGCATGAGAAGTAAGGATTCTGAGGAGTTATTTTTATAGAATGGACTTAATTACTATTGTTGAATCACCTACTACAATTGCTTATCTCACCCCTTATTCCTTGAGCAGTTGCAATCTTTTATATGCTACCATTACCTCTACCTCATTATTAATAGTGATTCTTAACCCCCAAGTGAAGTGTACTTCCATTTTTCCTTTAGGATCATTCATGATCCCTTGCACTTGCCACCCCTAGCAATTTGTTTATTATTAGTACATGAAATTTTAGAAAATGTGTATGAAAGACTAGTAATTCATATTCTATTAACTAATAAATATCTAGTTTAGTTCAAAATATAAATCTTATTTATTACATAATGGAAATCCTTGAAAAATTAATAATTTAAGCTATATTAGTACAAGGTGAAAGAAAAGTACAATGTCTAGATATTTTTTTGTTATAATCACCAATTAGTTTATTCTAAAACTCATTTCAACTAAAGAAATATATTTGGTAATTTTAATATAAATTTGCTTAATAATTTGCAACAAGAAGTTGTACTAAAAATCTAGAGATAGCTAATTAAAAGAAAACAATAGTTTTGAAAACACAATTATAAACAAACTTCTTTTTCCCTAGGTGTAAAGTTGTAGTAAATGTAACGTTGTTGTAAATATAAGGAGTGTAGCAGGTCTTAATATGTTGACATGGCATCAGGGAGTTTATGGTTCAAATAAATAAAAAATATTTACAATTACTATGCAATTTGTTCTAATGTAATTTAAGCTAAATATTCACACTTGGATTATACTACTTTAGAATTGCAATTGCTCATAGGTTGAATTTAAAATTGTATCAAAGGAAACTTATTGTAAGTTAAGTTCTAATGTAATTTAAGCTAAATATTCACACTTGGATTATATTACTTTAGAATTGCAATTGTTCATAGGTTGAATTTAAAATTGTATCAAAGGAAACTTATTGTAAGTTAATAGGGTATGTCTTAGAGTTTGCAGGCGCCTCACAGAAAGCCACATTAAGATCCTTAGGTTGGAGTGAGACTCTTATTAACTAAGTGGGAGGTATTCAAAAACCTTCTCAAGTCAAAATTTTACCCTATCAAATATGAAGAGAATTAGTGGATTCAATGGCACTACTATTAGTAGAGACAAGGACTATGTAATGTCTTCATTACCAATAACTCAACAAAATTTCTCTTACACCATTTAAATTCTCTGCATACGAACAATAATGCATTCCTACCAACATATAATGTCAAACATAATTATAACAGATAAACCACAACATATTTAACTCAATTATAAACATAGTAGCAACATAAATAAATACATTACACATGATTAACAACATGTAAATATAATTACAATAGAGGCAATAAAATAATACTCCTTAGAAGAACACATATGTTGTTGTCAACTGCGTGCAGACCTCCCACGTTCCTCCCAACCTTAGACGACATTGCTCATAACTCTCGACAATGGGTCACCCCTGAGTTGGGGCTAAAACTCCACTAGGACAAAGGAACCCTAAGCTAGGCTAAGGTCTGTAAATAGCCAAAATACCCAGTCTAAGGTGCCAACTATGACAGACATCCTACAATCCCTCATTCCCCACATGCATGTCCCAGTGATCCAGATTTATGAGCAGAACGAAAGGAACAACAGATTGACTACAATAAAACAGAGGTACTGAGAACAACAAAAGATATCGAGTGAACAATAACTTCTATTGAATAAATAAAATAGGCTGAAACTGTAAAATTGCATAACTGAAATCAACTTGCTCGAATGGTAATAGCTATATCTGAGAAGAGATGTGGTTGTTACGTGCATCCGTCTGAGAAAAATGATTACAATGAGGCTCTAGCGGACTTTTTGACATTACTCATGAATGTTAAAACCCTAGACATCCAAAAACCTAACCCTAGGAGATGAAACGCCAAAAGTTATGTGGGCCCCGATGGGTAAGTTGGTACCTCAACTTCCCAGGGTCGTAACTTTTGCATACGACCTCTGTTTTAGGCGCGTGATAGCTCGTTTGAAAGGTGTTTTCGAGAACTACACATTATGTCGTCAAACTCTGACTTTGTCTGCAGTTTGACTATGGCAAGCCAAAAAAACACTTTTTGGGGCCCCAAAAATACCTTGAAAGTACATAAAGATGTGCTAACATGAAAACATCCAAAATAAGCCAGTTGGATTAGGTGGGAAGCCACCAATCTCCACCTAGAAGCTGTGTAGGGCTTCAGAAAAACCCATAAGTGTAGAACCTACAATTACAAAGAATTACGGAAGAACGTGTTGAACTAAAAAATGTCAATAGTTGCCAGTTGGAATAGGTGGGTTGTTGGAAGATTGGTTGTTGTCATTGATGTCAACCCTAGTCACGGGTTTTGGACCGCAAGATCAATAAAGGTATTTGGACATGAAGGACAATGCACATGCATATACAACACCCATGAATGGATAGTATACATCATGTTTTTTCCGGTGGTACGTGGCATGTCACGTGGATCCTCATGGTTGAGGAGAAATGAATTTTTGAAGATGACAAAGTGAATTGAAGAAGGAAGTACATGTAGGCCCTGAAAATAATTAAAGAAAAGAATTACAAAATAAGAAAGTGTCAGGTCGGCCCTAATGTTAAAAGGAAGTGACATAAATGGTATAAATAAACATCATTATACATTCATTTGATACAAGTCAAATTTCAGAGGTAATAAGAAGATAAGAAGGCCGTATTTCAAGGGAGGATGAAGTCTTTTGGTGATGTGTTCTAAGGTATGTTATTTTTAGGTCATCTTACCATTTTTTTTATAACGTTTTTTCTAGAACGATTCAGATGGTGAAATCGCTATGGTATTGAGAAGACATATCAAGGTACCTCTGGTAAAAATTTCAGCTCTTGATTCGCTAAAATTATGGAGATACACCCTATGGAAGATAGGGTTTATGACCAGTCCTGAAGCTAGTCAATAAACATGTGTTCCGGGTAAAACAGTCATAAATTTTTCATACATAATCCAAATGAAGTGGGACCACTTCCATTGGAAATAGTACGGACTGTAGTTTCTTGTGTGCGAGTTTTAGAATCGGATGTTAAATATTGAGTGCGAGGCATGCTGTACAAGTTGGGTTTTCTAAACAAAACAAAATTGAATAAAGTCTACCATTCTTTCTATAACCTCTTTTTAGGGAGGATTCAAGGAGTGAAAATTGGAGGAGTTTCAGAGAATACATTGAGTAATATTATCTATAGGATCAAAGTACTCCAAGAATTGAAGAATTGCAAAAATTGAAGAAGTCTCAGGAAGCATTATCAGGTTCTATGTGATGATTGATTGATGGTGATGATTTAATGTAAAGTTTTATTATCTCTCATATATTTTTGGGTGGAAGGAAGGGGCAAGGATGGAGAGTTCAAATCTCTCTTGATATTGGAGGATTGTATCTTCCTCTTTGAGGTTTATCCCTCCCTCTACATTTGGAAGTTGTAGATACCTTTGGAAGTGATTACTTCCCTTGAACAATAAACTATTGATTATTTCTCATATATTGTGCATGGTGTATTATGATGTATTGGTGTAACTCTTATACTATTGTTCATCGGGGATGATTTTAAGGATGGAAATTTATTTTAAAATGTAGAAACCTTGGCGAATCTTACTAATCCTTCATATGCCAACTATAAATGTTTGGCGATATTTTTGTAAAAAAATTCAAATTTCTAAGGATTTTATATAGTTTGTATAAAATTTTGGCGATTTTTAAGTTAAAATAATTT